>CM032233.1:107082500-107375000 GCA_019009955.1 Riptortus pedestris
TTTTACCCTTCATTTAGCACGCCCTCGGACTATCTTTTTTTGTCCTCGGACCTCCAAAATGTCCTTAATGATAAGAATTTTAATACTTTAGAGGACTGCAAAAATCACCTGGATCAGTTTTTTGGCAGTAAGTCTAGGACGTTTTATGAAATATTTCAAAAGATGGGAACTGGTTATCAAATAAAATGATAATTATATTGTAGATTAGCATTAGTCAATTGTATTCTTCATTATTTGTAAAAATTGGCGGGAACTCTCCGAAGAACCCAATATTTACTTTACCACCTAATTAAAACTGGCCTGTGTAAAACGCCATAAGTGTCAAATGGTCCGAAGTCTAGGCCAGGTGTGGGCAACTTTTTACATGTTGCGGGCCAAATTTTAGTGTTCAAATAAGTTCGTGGGCCGCTTTTAAAAGTAGTGCATTTTAAAGTAGTGCTCACAATTTTTAACGATAGATATCAGACATGAAATTATACGACAATGTAATTATAATAAAATTTATTTTAAAATAACAAAATGCAATGAAAAAAATAGGTACAACATTATAAATAAATCGTAAAATTTGGAATTATTACAAACCACGAAAGTTAAATAGCGACACCGAAATCAATGAGGTATTTCAGCTTGAATTTGGAAAACTAGTCCAACGATGTATGGATTAACTCACTAATACAAAGACGAAAAGAGTTTTCCAAATTATCGTCAGTCAGCTGTTTTGATTTATTAACTTTCATCATTGAAAAGAACTGTTCGCATTTATAAGTACTACCAAACGCACAAATCTCTCCTCACCTTCCTCATTTGTAGTAAGTAGTGTAATAAGTTTGTTTAATAGGGTTTTCAAAATATCTCGCGGGCCAGATCCGGCACGCCGTCTGGTTGTTGCCCACATATGGTCTAGACCAGGGGTCTCCAAACTACGGCCCGAGGGCTACATCCGCCCCGCGGACAGATTTTGTCCGGCCTGCGGAGAGCTAGCATACTTGAAAACTCCTTTTAGAGAACATATTTTTTTATAGCAAATTAAATTTAGTTTACTGAAGTATTCTAATTTTATGTTGAATAATTATTAATATGACATCTACATTGATATGGTCATGGGCTAACTACTCATAACATTGTTGTAGGCTTATTGTTATTGTTTTTGTGATAAGTTGGATAAAGAAACACAGAATTGTTATGAGTAAAGACATGTGTAATATGCAGAAAATTTAACTTCAGTATATAATAACTAACAAATTATTGAAATGAATCCAACTAACATTTTATGCATAATAATGCATTATTATAATTAATAATATGCAATGTGGCCGTTTTGCGGACTTTAGTCCGATTTGCAGCCTTTTTTAAACGTTGCGTACTTTTTCGGACTTTTTTTTTCATCAGTGGACTATTTCACTTTTTACCACCGGCAACAATGATAATATGGTTTTGGCCCTCGGAACTTACTGGAGTAATCAGTATGGCCCTAAGGCTGGAAAGTTTGGAGACCCCTGGTCTAGGCCATGATGTACTTGGCCTGGGCAACTCACCATTATGCTCACGTTACAGCTCGTCTAATGTTTTTTAAGAAAAATACAAGGTAACTGGGATTAGCAATAGGGCACTTAAATGCCGAGAGTTGAACTTACCTTCATTACCCTTTGAGTAAATTTTCATTTCTTGATAACCAGATTCTGTTGCACCATAGCTGCGTTCTGTAATTTTTTCTTTACGATTTGCAGTGCTTGTATTATGTATGTGTACTCTAGGGAAAGGGATATTAGGGTGTAGTTTGTAGGTAAATGAATCATAAACAAAAACATTTTGGGATATAACACGAGGACATAAAATATTTTAATCTCAAATAACTTCATTATACATCTCACACATATTATTTACATTTACTTTTGAAGATTTTCCAATGGTAACACTTTAATCTCTAACATGGATTTTATAATTAATATGAATCATCATTTGGCAATTGATTAACAAATATATCATTAAAATGGAAACATAATTTGCAGGTAACATATACGGGTAATATTATAGATAACACATATACATGCATGCATATTTTTGTTCTTACGTAATATTTGTAGCTAGTTGGGTTAAATTTGATAAAGAAAGTTAAAAGCTTCAAGCAAGGTTTAAGGGGCTCAACAAGATCTAACAGTTTCCAAAGCTAAGGTGTTTAAACCCACTGACTGCTGCAGGAGTTTTACATTTGTTCATTACGTCATTCAAGGTCCGCCATTGATTGGAGTTTATTCTTGCTATTAGATACGACGATTTAGTAATTCCGCATATAAGTCAGACTTTTATCTGGCTATTCCGAGTCTCCTCACTAATTATTTCTCAAAGAATATTTCCTAACCACGTTTCATGCAGAGTTTTTGATCAAGCAATTTGTAACAGATATCGGAAGAAATATTCTAATTGAATAGGATTATTTTCTTAAATTACAATGTTTACAGGCTCATAGTGTTAATGGGAGCATCGGTGCAGTAGTTAGGAGTGCTTACGTTGGCGCCGATGTGTTATTGGCTCAAAAATATACTTATATGACGAGCAGGCATCATATGCTAGTATGTCTTTGAAACGAATGATAAAAACCCCCACAAACGGGTTCAAAGAGGAGGAATTGAAAGGCATGCCAGGAGGAATTTGGGAATATAAATATGATGAATTTTTATTTTATGAATAAAACAGTTTGTTTTTACACAATCAGGACTCAAATTAATGGCTCATTCAGAATAGGCGACATAGCTTTGCCTTTCTTCAACCAAAGAAAACTCATTTCGTAAAATTGACAATTACCGATCTCAAAGTATTACTCTTTCACGAAGGGATGCATAAGTGTGGCAAAACTTTTATAACATTGATGTCAATTGTAACATCGGTTATATCAACGTTGATTTTGAAAGAAGTGACATTTGAATATTTATGTTGAACAATATTGTTTTTGTTGCCCAATAAAATGATTAAATTTAAGAACAATGATACAGAATTAGATCCGGGATAAAAAAAATCTCTCTATTTGTATTCCTGGACTACTTTTCATCTTGCTTTTCCAAGATTCGCCTCGAATAAACGCGAATAATTCCGTCTCTTTGGTCATTTTAACTAATATCAACGTGCTGGAATTGGTTTTGCAACATCTAAATAGTGCATGATGTAGTTTTGGACTCAAACAATTTTGTTATTATATAAGCATATTGTTTGATGTTGCTCTACGAAAATGATGGACGCAATTGGTGTCTATGTGATGGTCGTACGAATTGCAAAGTAAGATTCAGAAGTCTTTCATCCTGGGCTTTTACTAGACTTGACGGGATGAGAGTACCGTGGATTGAACTATCGTTTGCATTAAACATCTAAAGCAGCGCCCAACTCATATGTAACTAGTTAGAAACCGATGAAGGATATTACATTTACGTGTAATTAATTAACACATCATTACGGCCTGAGTGTACATGCCTACTGGGTCCAGTGTATACAGTTTGAAATGATTTTTTTAACTGCATAAATAATGTAAACAAGCACATTATTAGTTTAGATTTATTAATAAGTGTATTTTTAAACTCAAAACTATGTTGCGCAATGTAATATAGACAATAATTGAATCCATCAGCGATGAGAGTCGATGGAAGAGAGAGTCGGATTTCCGCGGAAGGTTTTAAAAGTTTTAATTACTATTTTGTATTGCAATTTATATGTTTTGTATTGTAATGGCTTTAACTTTGTCAAAACTTGTGTTTGTACTCCGTATTCGATTAAATAATATAAACAATTAGTATATAAAAACTGTTTAACCGGACTGCAATATTTCCGATTGGAACCTCATGGATTCTATTGTTGAGTTTAGAGACGGCCCAATATATAATGCCGTAAACAAGCCACTCGTTAAGTTTGGCATGCCTAAAAATTGATTTACTGACATAATCAGTTTATAAATGATTTATGGAATATACAAATTTTCTGAATCTCATATTTAGCCTTTTTGAATTGTCAATTGTTTATGGAATATATATTTCTTATGAATGATGAGTGATTTAAAAAAAAAAAAAAGAATGTGAAATTTCATTTCAAAATTAAAAAAAAATTACACTGAATCTGAAGCAAAATCTAGGTTCAACAAATTCTCCTATTAGTATAGAATTTTTATATTATTAAACAACACAAAAAACTGTTTGTTGCTTGATTCAGCATGTTACATAAAACTACAATTACAAATTCCGTAATGTTTCACTAGTGAGATACAACATGTGTCCATTCTATCTGTTATTTCATTCTCAATGCCATTTCACAAAAATAGAAGCTATAAAGCATAAAATATAATACATTATGATTTGACTATATCCTTACTACCTCTAGCAAACATTCATTTCCATCATATAGCTATAATTTTTTAAAATGTTCTTTACTTGTAATAGTTTTAGCAAATCAACAAACAATGCAAAAATACCTCGTAAAAATATGAGCCAAAAGACACTATTTCTAATTTCTTGCCGAATTCCAACAGCTATGGGTTAGTTTCTCTTAAACGCATTTGTAGTTTTCTTGCCACCTAATCAACTATCTATTCAATAATCAGACTCATTTTAGCAAATATCTAGGTGTCTAGATTAGGTTTAAAAGTAGAACGCGTGAAATAGGCAGCCGAAACCCCACGCGTGCGTTTCAAGAACCCAATGTGATCCAATATGTCTTCTTAAACATACTGTATTTTATTTTTCAATTTTCAGTCTGAAGTTAAGCTATGATTACATTTATTTACATTATATTAATAAAGATTAGCCCAAATTTTAAATGTAACTTTCTTACTACGTTTCAGTTCTTTATCATACCCTCAAATTACGTGAGAGATTCAATGTTTTATGAATATTACAAATAGAAAACATTTAAATAACTGAGTAAGTTCTTACATAACTTTTAAAATACATTTATAACAAGCTACCCTGTACAATAAGGGTCATTTTCAATGACTCTCAGTTTATTCTGAGGTGAATCATTGTTGAAAAGGGATAAAGATATGTAATTTTTATAATGAAATAGTGAGTAACTACATTAAAAATTGAAGGAATTAGGAAATTTATTGTCGAGAGAAGGTTGAAGGGGCGTGAGTAAATTCCCAGAAGATCTGGTTTCAAGTTTGACATTATTCAATGTCCATTGGTTGATAATAAAATTTGAATATCAATTTAAGAGTCATATCTAAGAGTAAATCAATGCTAATAGACACTCATGCTAGTTACGTCAAAATGTTACATGTTTTGTTCCTAAACAAAAAAAGAAGAAAAAAACAGAAAACATTACTGCTCGCCAAATTTTAGAAACACTTTAACAAATTCTAAAAAGAGGATGGATATGAATTAAATGAAATCTGTTCTCACTCGCGAAGCTCTCACAGGTCCATAGTATTTTTACGTGTACAGTTTTAATTAGAAATTGCTGCTCAGTTTTGACCAGCCAAGGCTCAGAATCAATTCTAGATTGATTGGTTGTCGATTATTCACAGTTATTCCTACTGTCATTTATTAGGTAAGCAAGATTTTGTTGGGTAAAGTAGTGATTGGCAATTACTAAAAGTAATAATTTTGACTAGCTATAGAGGAACATCAGCCTCTGATAGAGCGGTTCTAAATGATTGACTGTCAGTTATTAGTTCTTTATGGATCTTGTAGTTACTAGTAGATGAATCCTTGTAAAAGACACTGACAAGTACATGTACCTTTACTTTGACTCGCTGTGGCTAATCAGCAATCGGTTGCTTCCATATTCACCGCATTTCTCATTGGTAATCATTAAGACAGCGTCGATATTGAATCTGATGTCATAAGAGTTGTTTCTATATCATAGATTTACGTAGCGTGGTTTAGTTATTGCTAACTTTCAATGTAATACCATGAACAAGTTAACCTGAGATACACCCTCTTCTTTTTTCAAGGCAACTACAATGAATTCAACATTTTTAAATTTTTGTATGATAAATTTTGTATTTCAAAGATTTTCGTCTTTGTATTTTGTAAATCCTCTGTGGGAGTACAAACAGAAAGACAAATTATTTCCTGCTGTGCAAGCTCTGTGTTTAAGGGCTTGGTTTCCTTCATATTCTTTAACAATAGCGATTCGGTGGAAATCAAAAGTCGAAAAGTCATTGATGTCAGTTATGAATCAATTCTGTATTTTTGAAGAAGTTTTCAGGAGGAGATACAATGTTTCCATCTGAATATATTTTATTTTATGCCAGTTTTCAAAAATGTAATTTGAGAAATCTCTTATTGGCAGACAAATTAGCTTGATAAGGAAGTGAGGGAATTTCAAAATATAATAAGAAATACAGAGCGTTTCTTGTATCGTTGTATATAAGCCGCTGAATCAACAGAATATTTCGTTGTAATAAATTTTGGGCGTGGTGGAATTATTGTTAAGTAAGTGTCTGAAAATTAGAAGGAAATAATTTGCTGCTTTCGATTTTTCATGTTTATCTACCTAAAAAGATTTCATGTTACCATGGTCTAGATATTTTTTCAGCATTCTAAATACTTCGATGTTGGAAATAATTCACTGTTTTTTTATACGTTTTCTCTTTGTTTTCTGAGGATAAGCATATGCACAGGTTTTTTTTTCCAGTCTGAGAATCGTTGCCAGTAGTCATGGGCATTTTAAAAATTGGGATGGTGAGGTGAATTTTTTTTCAAAATGAAGTGAAATTTCGGGACGTATTTAAAATTATTTTATATTTTCAGGATCTTGATGAAACTATTGAAAATGGCTGAAATTCTCATATTATCAAGAAAATAAAACACTATTATATTCAATTAAAATTGTAATAAAAAGAAAACAAACTTCGAATTCCAATGGAATATTTTGGTTATTAATTTTTTATTGGGTCGTCCGATACGTTTCCTAACTTCAATCTTATATTCAATCAAGAGTAGACGGAATTAACCAAATACTAAGGTCTGAGAATTCACCCTCCACACCACAACCGTCATCTCCATTCCTCCTCCTATTCCTTGGGATATCACCGTTCACAATATTCTAATGTCTAACAATAAATAGTCCCTTTCAACTACAATCATCGCTAATAAACTACACACATAGAGCTTGTATCTAAATGACTTCCCTTCACGGCTAATATGAGGGAAGTGCACAAATCTCAAACATATATAATTTATAACAATAGATTATGTACAAAGAAGCGTATGATTAATTTGAGATTGACATTATATTCTGTTTTTTATTGAATGGGTCGCTGGGAGAGAGAGTTGATGAAGTCAGGTGGAGTAAGATGCTAGCCAAAGGAGAAGACAAGCCGTCCAGGATCCCAGCTTTCCTCCTACTGCCTCACTCGCACGACCTACAACAAACAAATTATAAGATACATTTTAAGTGACATTTAACAGTGCTAGCTTTATCAATATTAATTGGATTAAAGTATTTAGGGCTTAAAAGAAGTAGGCACAAAAAACAAGAATATTTCATTTAAATTGTAAACTCTTGATTGTGTCGACTTTTTCTTTCTGTAATCCAGCCTTCACACGCCAACATCTATCCACAGTAATGAAAACAACTTTCTGGCGGGCTTGAAGATGGTGCCATTGCATCGAAATCCAGCCTTGCCAGCTGTACTCGATCATCAGCCAGTGACGACGGTCTCCGCCGACAGGTATGACAACAGAAATGAAATGTGTTTATTTCCATCAAATCTTATCATAATATAATAGGATACGTCATTTGTTTTTCTATAAACAATTTTCTAATATTATTTCCATTAAATTCTTTACAAATTATTGGAATTACATTTATATTTATATAATATATTCGTTAAAAAAATTAGGTCAAATTGTAAGAATATATAGTATAAAACCATCAATTTAAATAATTATATACAATAAATTAGTTTCATTAACAATCTAATACAACTCTAAATTTGTACGATTTCTTTACTACTCTAAAATATACATTATTTTATTTGTTGGCATACAAATTTATTAAAAGATAACAAGCTTTATAAACAAGCTTTATGAGAAACTTCTCCCACCTTATAGAGACCTGATCACAAATTATTTTAGACCAATATTTATGACAAATATTTAGTAGTTTTATTTAATAATTGAACATTTTTGAAAGTATTCATCTTGTGTATAAAAAAATCCGTCATTCATGAAGTTCTTTGGTTTATTTTTAAATAAGGAGTATTTTGTAAATGGGCCTCTGAATGGCTCAGTTTTAACTCACACGTTTCTGTGCTCTGTAATTGAAAATATTTTGTTCTGGTATGATGTTCTGAACTTCATACATTGCCCCCACCGGGGTTCCGCTGGATGTAGAGAGCATTTTTCATTTGGAGAAGAATATCAAGGTAGCAGCCTAGACCATGAAAATTGATCAAAGGCAGACAAATGGGACTTCGCTACTCATTCGTCTTTTTGGGTTCCGTTAAGAAAGCATGACTCTATAAGTCCAGAATGAACTGCACAATCACCAATCGTTTATCCCTATCATGTCTCTATATATTCATCATTCACACATTCAATAACATCATGAAGAATTCAATATGCCAACACTATAATTTTATTTTATTTTATTATTATTTATTAACGTCCACTTTTTGCAACTCAGGCTAATTGGGACGGGTTATCTACAGGTTACCACCCTTTTCTAGCCAGGGTGGGACTTAGGATGTTATTTAGTGAATTTCGTCACTAAATAATTTCCTTTGCCCAGGCGAGAATTGAACTCGCCACTCTAGGTTTACCATGTGAGATTAAGGCTAACGCTTTAAATCACATGGCTAACCCAGCCCCCTTTTATTTTATTTGGCTTGATTAAAATATTACCCAATACCACCAACACATTTAATTTAGGTAGTTTGGTTTTTTAACCGTCTTGTACATCGAGTTTGGTAATGGTCAAACCAAAATTGCCAGCGCTAATATTATAACAGAAAAATGGATATGTATATACATATATATATATATATATATATATATATATATATATATATATATATATATATATAAAATTGTAACCTCTGTCTGTACATTGATTTTTTTTGCGAAATTTCACGATAACTTTTTGTTTCACATGTCATAGACACCATAACTGCATTTTGTTTCTTTCGTGTATGTTTGTTTGTTTGTTTGTTTGTTACCTTTTCACGCATAAACGGCTGAACCGAATTTTATGAAACTTGATATGTATATTACTACTAAACCAACTTAGACTTTAGGCTATATTAATATCCTCTGAGACGAACAGGAGTGGGGGTTATAAGGGAAGCCTGAAATTAAAAATAGCGATATTTCGATTCCTATTGGTTTTTCGGCAAATATAAACATAACAAAAGTTGTTTATTTTGTTATTTAGAGTAACTTTTGTTATATACTCTTTTTTCTTATACTGAAATATAAACGAGATATACGCAAAAACCTATAACGAATGTGAACAATTTTATTTGAGACGAAAGACCCAACCGAAATGAATAAAACTCGGTATATGTATTAGCACTAACGCTTTCATAATAATAAGCCACACTAACATTTCTAGGGACGGGCAGGAGTGGGGGTTGTAAGGGAGGCCTGAATTTAAAATAGCGGTATTTCGTTTTCTATTCGTTTTTCGGCAAATATGAACCTAACAAAAGTCGTTTATTTTGTTATTTAGAGTAACTTTTGTGATATTCATTTTTGACTTTTAACGAAGTATAAACGAGATATATACTATAAACTAAAGCGGGAGTCAACTATTTTATTGGGCGCTAACGATTGAACCGAACTTAACAAAACTCGGTATGTCAATTAGCATTAATTCTCCCATGATTATAAGCTATATTAAAATTTTTAGGTTCGAACGGGAGTGGGAGTTATAAGGGAGGCCTGAAGTAAAAATTCACGATATTTCATTTTCTATTTGTTTTTCGGCAAAGGTGCTCATAACAAAAGTTGTTTACTTTGTTATTTAGAGCAACTTTTGTTTCATTCACTTATGTCATAAAATGAAGTAAATACGGGATATAAGCTAAATCTATAGCGGGAGTCGACGATTTTATTACTACTTATTTAAGTGTTTTTAATATAGGCATATTATGACAAATGATGTTATGTTTTAGCCTTATCTATTTCGATTATTTAGTACTAAGTATGATTCGGATTATAAATCCCCCTCCCCCTTCGCCTCATTTATTTATTTTCCCTAGAAAATAACTTTGCTATTTATTTCCAATAGAAATTTAAACTATAAGAGCATTTCCATTATTTAATTTGTATAATGTATTATTTAAAAAAAAATCGTGCTGAATTTCCTCAAGGAGTGATAGGGGAAGTAGTAGGGAATCAAACTCTTTGATTTTTGTTATATACTATCTTATTTCCGATATCTTCATGTTATTGAAACAAATATGTACTATCATAACAATTAAGCGTTAATGTCATTATGACAAAAGACAAAATGCTCTTAAGCTCGATATGATCTCCTATTATGAATATAACCTTACGTGCTAAACTATGCTTAAACTATATGTGCTCGGATTGGTTTTTGGCAGGAAATAAGTTTCATTATAGACGATATTTAATTGTAATAAATACTATCCATGATTATGGTTTGAAGTATTCAAAAAGTTGACTTAAAAAGTGGCAAGGGATAGATTAGGAACACATTTTTATTTATTCTTCAAATATAAAATTTCTCATTCATAAGTCGCCTGCCTGACCCTCCAGCAAAACAATGCGCGCCGACGGGAAGTGTAGTTGTAAACATTGAAGCCTTGCCCAAAAAAAATACTATCATCATTCAGCCTTAAATTATTTTCCGAGCGAAGCCTTCCTTCGTACCTTAGCTAGTATATATATATATATATATATATATATATATATATATATATATATATATATTTTTTTTTTTCTTCAGAGTTAAGCAGCAAGGGCCACTAATAAAATCAATTTTCTTTTCACGCAAACTTCATTAACGATTTCCCACACTGGGCAATATAAGAATATTGAATAAGAAGAATATATATAGTTTTGAAAGGACCTCATTTTCCCCAACACCTGGGTTGGATGGAAGGACATTTGAAGAAATGTTTCGAAAATTGCGTCATGAGTACTAACTGTATCCTTTTAGGGAAATCTGCTAAAACAATTTTGTCTGAATAAGGAGGTACTGTGTGGGGTCTCTTAGTACAAACTGTCTGTGTTGCAACTGGAATCATATTTGTCTTAATGCAAAAAAGATTCTCAACCCAAAGTTAACTTAGTAAATTACTAGAAAAGATTAAGGAATGATTGTCGAGATGGTTAGAAGACGTGCTTGTGTCCTATTTACACTTATAAAGGCTGATGCAGACTCATGCAAAGATATTACTTAGAAACCCAAAGTCAGCAAGTACGGATGTACGCTGTCAATGCTCACCGAGAGCAAGGTCCTGTATGGTAGAATACTTTTGGTATGGAGCTGAACCTTGATGCCTGGTAACATATGTCCAATATTTCTGCCTGGGACAAATTAATTAAATATGCACAAATTAAGTCCCATGTCATTTTTCGATCCGATGGAGATATCGTATACAACTTTCAAATGCATTAATTTTAAATGAAGTGCAGGATAACATTATTTTGTTTACTACCTTGTACGAAATAAAGGCAGTATTGAAATAGCGAGAAATATCGATTTTCAGATTTCCATAAAACTATCCTTTTGAAACCACTCTGAACCTATTTTAACTATTTTTCGCGCGACCTCTGTACGTAGGCCTGTATGCACGTGTCTCACATAACTCAATAACGACTAGTCTTATAATGTTGAAATTTCATATTTAAGAGTGTCATAACTTCTAGTTGTACAGTTTTTTTTCCATAGAAATCGATTAAAGGAAGGGGGTGGGGTTATCCAAAGGCGAAAATAAAATATTGCAATCGTCTCAGAACCGATTAGAGAGGTAAACAATTTTTATATGTCACTTTTTGTTTATCTAGTAAAGGTATATAAATTATGTTATATGTCTTATTTTGCTCAGATGCATTGAAACGGAGATATCGTACTTGACTTTCAAATGAAATAATTTTATCTGCAAAATCATTTATATATTTAATCTAATCAGTGAACAAGGGCGTCATGTGGGATTCTCTAGGTTTTTTCTTTTAGCTTCGTGATCATATTCTAAAGTAAGAGAATTATGCCAAAATAGGATGGTTCAGAATAGACCGCAGTAATTATAATATTAACCCTAGAGTCGTCACCTCGGGTCATTATGACCCGAGTTGTTTTTAAAAATTGATTTCTTAATTATTTAGTCAGGATATTCAATTGAGGTTTTTACACTTTGATTTTTTTGATATTCTGATCAAGTTGGGAGTGGCCACGTGGTGTATAGATTAGTATTTCCCGTCTAACAGCTCAGTTTGACCCGAGGTGACAATATGTGTAAGTAGTACTTTTGAAGATTGACCCGAGGTGACTTCTTTTGTAATTGGTGTCTCAGAGGTTTGACCCGTGGTGATTGGAATTGCTTGCATGTAAGTTTAAATTTGTATGTGCTATTTTTTCCCCTTCAAAATAATTTCTTGATGCTAATAATTTCGAATTTTGATAAACATTTTTATTAAGATAAGAAATAATTATGTGTAAATATTCTTAAGATGTCAAGAAGTCCAAGATTTTTTACTGATAAAGAGCTTCTAGCAGAACTCCAAAGGCAGAGAAATTCTGGCCGTAATATTACCACAGATAATTGGTTCTCAAGTTACGATCTGACTGGAAAATTGTTGGAACGACAATTGACCTTAGTCGAAACCTTGCGAAAAAATAAAGGAGAAATTCCAAAACATTTTTTGCCATCAAAGAGGAGGCCCGTTAAAGAATCAATTTTTTGTTTACTCCGAATTTGACATTAGTTTAATAAAATTTTATTTAGAAGGAAATGGTATTGCTGTACTTCCTCTAGATGCGCCAGACACTAACTCCAAATCCCAAAAACGAAAGATGTCCCAGCACCAAAGACAGGAAATATTCTACGTTTATCTGTGAATGTAATAATAATATTTGTAAAAATCATTTATTTAATATTTGTGCTCAATGTATAAATGACAAATAACATAATCATGTTTCAAATGATATTTGACTTTGATTGCATCTCGTGTAAAATGTAATCGATTGACCACAGATCTTCACATCTTATTTGTCACTCATATAATTGTTTGTTCATTTAATTAATTTTTTCCTTTACTCAAAAAGTATATTTTAATGGTTTTGTATTTTGAAAAAGTGATACATTAATCTTTATATGTTTTAGTGATATTTTTGTAATGGGTCACACGCGGCCCGAGGTGACTAAGTAAATTTTTTGTAAATATGTTTTATAGATTTAAGTTTTGTTTTATTCCAATTTTTGATTTTATATTAAAAAAATAAACATACCTTATTAAAAAAAAATGTCAATGGTATTTTGTAATGATAATTTTTACACCTCATTAATTTTTTTTTTTAATTCGGGTCATAATGACCCGACGTGACGGACAATGTAACTGAAAAGCAGGTGACGACTCTAGGGTTAAGACCAATTTACGAAACGTATTATAAAGAGGGAGAAAAAAGTAATTATTTAGGTCTAAGTAATAGAAATAAAACTTTGCTGTTATCTCTGGTAAAATCTTGGCTTAAAGTTTATTTTGTTCTAAAGCCATTATCGTATATACATTCTAACACTCCGCCACTTTCAATTATCTTTATCTTTAATTGAAGACTTCGCTTTTGTGGTGATCCTTATGAAAGCGATCAAAGATAAAACTTTGGAGGAACCAGATGGTTTAGAGAATGGGCCAGTGAATGAGGTTAATATCTATAATATTAAATCTCTTTATCACTTTATATTGATTTAGCATGTTTCGTTTTCGTCCTGCAGGAAATATCCAACTCTTTAGGTGAGGCTATTAGTCAAAGAATCATGCTAGCACAATTTACATATATATGTAAGAGAGTGTAAAAATTCTGTGATGCGTCTATCAATGTGTAAAGTCGTTTTATTCTGTGTCGAGTGAAAAAATTCTGCAGTGCGTCTATCAATGTGTAAAGTCGTTTTATTCTGTGTCGAGTGAAAAAATTCTGCAGTACGTCTATCAATGTGTAAAGTCGTTTTATTCTGTGAAGACAGTAAAAATTCTGCAGTGTCTATCATGTGTTTATGTCGTTTTATTCTGTGTCGAGTTTAAAAATTCTGCGGTGCGTCTATCATTGTGCAAATTCGTTTCTTTCTGTGACGAGTGTAAAAATTCTTTAGGGCGTCTATCAATTTGTGAAGTCGTATGATTCTATGTCGAGTGTAAAAATTCCGCGGTCCGTCTATCAGTATATAATTGATAGAAGTATCAATATGTTAAGTAGTTTCATGCTGTGACGACAGGCAAAATTCTGCAATGCGTCAATCAGTGTGTAAAGTCAATTCATTCTATGTCGAGTGTTCAAATTTGGCGACACTTCTATCAATATGTAAAGTAGTTTCATGCTGTGTCGAGTGTAAAAATTCTGTAGGGTTTCATTTAGTAAAGTTTCCGCGGTGCGTCAATCATTTCTGTGAGTGAGTTGCCATTTTGTGAAGTCATTCATTCAAACTGGTTCTGGGTGCTCATTTTGTGAAGTTGTGCCATTCCAGGCCAAGTGTAAAAGTCTTGGGTGGATTGCCCATTTTTAAAAGTCGTTTCTTTTTGTCCCCCATTGGTCCTTTTAGATTGAGTGTTTGTTGAGTGTCATCTTACAACAAGTATTAATAATTCAGAGCAGAAAATGTATGCCAATTCCCTTATTTTATGTATATTCGTTTGGCTTTACCTTGGAGATCTTTAGCCATCATTACCTGGCAATGGTATTCCAGTCCACTACATTGAAATCCGTAGAACCATTTTCGGTTTCCCTCATGGCCGGCTATCAACCACTGTCGCATTCATTGCTTTCTAAAGGAAGGTGGTTTGATTACTTATAGGCACATGCCCACCCTTTGTAACCTCTTAGCTTTCATGTGAAATCGACCTCTCGTTTATGATATAATCTCATTTCTTATCTTCCTTCTCCAGAATCTTAGGTCACTTATGACCTATTATGGCTCTAAGAACCTTATCTTTTTTGTTTTACTTCCAAGCCAACCTCTTCTGCCGCTGATATCAATGAACCAACGAAAGACACATCCTCTTTTTTGCTTCCGAGACAGATACATTATCTGGATATGCAAGGAGTTTGTGCATCTTATCTAAATGTTCTTTCCCATTCCCCTTGCAAGCTTCGTGTATACCTTCTCCAAGGTTAGATCAAACAGCCTGGGATATAAGAAATCACCTTGTCCTTGAACCTATACCCAACTGCGGCAGCATATGAGGCCATTTTAGTGGGACAGGTTTTCCTGGAAATCCCAATTCCGACATTTCCCAATGACAGCTTCTGTCTATTGAATCATGAGATGCTTTGAAGTCAATGAATAGAGAGGGCGGGCACATCTCGTTCTACCACCCACCGCTTCTCAAGTATATATTTTAGGGACAATATCTGAATAGACCTGCTTGTTCCTCGTCTAAGGCCCATTTCTAGAAAGGTTAACATTGTTAAGCATCATATAAGTCAGGTTTTTGTACACTACTAGAAGCACTGTGATTCCTCTGCAGTCAACACATTTATTAGTAAAGTGCGGATTAAACTTTCTTCTGAATTGGACATATCGAGGTGTGTGTTCCATTTGTCAGGTTTGTTTTCCTCTCTCCAGATCTTAAGGATTATCTGATGTTCCGTCTCATCATTTGCTCACCCCATCTTTGAACTGATCGCCACACACACACACACACACACACACACACATACCCACATATATAATGTTAGAATTGACATTTAGTAGTAGTTTGTGAGTCACATATTGAGGCGACCTTAACTCCATCAAAAAGTACAATACATTTTTATCTATTAGTGCAATGACAATTTTCATATAAAGATGATTTAATTTTATTGCTTGAATAATATTAATGTGATTTTAAAAAAGTTATAAATTTATTATTGAATATCTGAATAATTATCTCCTGACGAATATTTATGGGAAATTAAAACCCACAGGTTATTAAAATGAAATACTTTGTATATACTGTTAAATAGAATTATTTTTTTCTTTTCCCCGATTCCTGGATAAAAATATAAAAGGTGATAATGGTCCAGAATGGAATCTACTTAGTGCTCTTAATTTAGAATAATCGACTATTATCTAAATACTCAAGATAAAATAAAAAATATTTAGAATTCTAGCATTTGTGATTTTTTAATTATAAAATCAACTAGTTATAAATTTTAAATATTCATTTGTTTTTAAATTTATTTATTGCTTTGCAACTATTAATATTTGAAATACAAACCGATTTTGTTAATTAAGCAGAAAAAAACATTATTTGCATAATGCATCCGAAATTTATATTTTATGCGTAGTCCTCATATTGTTTTGTGTTATTTTTAGTATATTGCGTACTTATCTCTCAGGTATTTAAATAATCAGTTCTAAAACTCTGTCAATTATTTGAAATTATTAATGTAATGTAGATAATTGAATACGAACAGATAAAATTACAATTATTCACACTGAGTCATTTTATTTGAAAAATTTCCCATCCATATTATATACTATTTCTGATCATTGTTTCCAATTTTTTATTCATTTTGGGTAATTTTATTGATACACATATAAATAAATCCTTATGTAGGCAGTTTTTGTCAAATTTATATAATTCTATTTAATTTTATACTACGAAAAGAGTATATTTATTCATATAACTGATCTTGAAGGTAATTTTAATAATGGTTAGAGGAAATAAGAACTATTAAAATTAAAAAAAAAAAGGACGGGCCTCTACATTTCAAGCAGTTGACATAATAAACTTAAAACTATGATTCAAAATATATACATTTAATTATCTTAAGTATCTAAATTCTCTATAATTACTAATTTACAAGTGTCTGACTAATATTTAATCAATATCAAAAATACGACTCTATCAAAAAAAAAAATAAAACGAGTGGATTTGCCGGCTGTAGATATGACCCAGGTGGAATTCCCAAGTTCAATTGATTTTAATAATGAATAAGTGATAAAATGATTTTGCCAATTGATATAAATGAGTACGACTCTATTATATAATATATTACCATGTATTATAATATAAATGATGTTATGTTAAATACCTGTGATGCATGTAAGTAGAAACACACAAAAAAATTAATTGAATATTGGTATAGTATAAGATATATTTAATGAATACTTTTTTTTAGCAGATTTCCCTTAAGTGAAATCAGCTATGAGGGCGTACTCATGACGCGATCTGTACAAAGTCCCTCAAAGGTCCCTCGATCCACCTCTGAGATGAAAATGAGGACCGTTCAAAATTATATATATAGATATATATATATATATATATATATATATATATATATATTTATATAAATATATATATATACATATTTATACGAGTGTGTGTGTGTGTCTGTAAACGCTCTAGCGGTCGCTATTTTTTTTTTATCGTTACCAAACAGACAGGAGGGGGGGGGGTTAGATGGGGAGAATTTCGACAAATTTTAATAACTCCGTTATTATGCGTCGGATCGAAATATTTTATAAAATCAATCTTATTGAAAATGTAATGTTCTGTAAATGTTGTTATGTCCGTTATTTCACTATGTTGATTATTAACTGAGATATTAGCATTTTTCAGTTTTCGGCCTTCAGTAAACCCCCACTCCTACTCATGTCATATTAACAATAAGCTGTTATATTATGAAGCACTTTATTTGAAGACTAAATACCAAATATTGTTCTCATTGAATATTTGCTTTTTGAGATAAGTGAAAATTATTTAATATAGATAAGCCATCCTGCGTGACGGGCTTTTAGCAGATTTCCCTTAATGGAAATCAGCTATTGAGGTCTTACTCATGACGGAATATATATATATATATATATATATATATATATATATATATATATATATATATATATATATATGTCTGTTACCGCTCTAGCGGTCGCAATTTTTGTTTGATTGTTACCAAACGCGATATTTAGTCGTTTTATGTAAAAAGAAAGATCAAGTTCTTTAACGGCTGAAATCGGACAAGGGGAGGGGGGGCTTTGAGGGGGAGAATTTTGAAAATTCAAAATATCTCTGTTACTATTAGTCGGATCGAAAAAGGGGATAGAATCAATCTTATTGAAAATAAAATGGACTATAAATATTATTATATACGTTTATTCTCTATCTAGAATATTAACTGAGATATTTGAATTTTCAGTTTTCAGCCATCATCAAACCTCTACTCCTACTCATGTCATATTAATATAAGCTATTGCATCATAAATCACTTGATTCCAAAGTTAAATGCCAAATCTTATTTTCATTGAACTTCTACTTTGTGAGAAAAATGTAAATATGTACTGTTGATCCCCTTCCCTCTTCTTTTGTTCTTGGATTACTAAAATTTCAGTGATTTGAGACAAAACTGATTCTGTTCCATTATAAATTACAGCACTAGCTTTAGTAAATTGTTTTCAATAAAATTAATTTGTTATAGTCAGATATATTTCATTAATTGTTTGTCGTTCTGGTCTATCTATACAGCACTGCGAGGCTGGCTTACCTGTTTGTTTACAATTCAGCCGCTTTACGTTGTAGAGATTATTAATTTGCATTTACTGAGCATTCACGGTAGTGTTACCAGTATATTTATCTATTGTAAACCTTCGCGTGGGAAATCTGCTTAGTTTACGCAGCCCCTGAGTGACGGACTTTACTTTTTTTTTCTTCATAGAAATAACCCCTTAAGAAGGAGTGTGGGGATTAAAGAAATGTTTATTAAATAAATGTTCGGTTGTTTCTTGTGTGTGACTGAATAGAAGAAATGACTTTAACCGATCTCTAATGGCTCAAAAAACTAATATATATATATATATATATATATATATATATATATATATATATATATATATATGTATATTTATGCATAACAAACTTTTTCAAGCATAACAACTCATGTCTGCAGAAAGGAGGGTGTCTAATAGGGTGGGCCGAAAAAAAAAATTATTTTATTTTCTTAATGCTATACCGAAAAAAACTTGTCTCTATTGTGTGTTATCAAAATGCTACAAAGAAAAAAAATATATACCTAACCCCCAGCTAGCGCAACACACTTAAAATTTCGAAATTTCACTAAAATCATAAGTTTTTGTAATTATTTTTAAAGCATCTTCATAGTTTCATATTGGGCTGCTATAGTGATAGCCCTTTACAGTAGAGTTTTAAAAATACAATAAATAATTGGAAAAGTATAATTTTATTAATATGAGTTAGCGCAATGGACATGAAAATGACGCATTATAGAGTCAAGTGCAGATGTCGGCTGCCTGTTCGGGCGATGACTCAGCCGCCCAACAAGCCTGTTTGTTTCTCTCAAATATCTAATATTGTCGCTCCAAAAGTAAAAGCCCTCTTTGACAAAGCATCAATACCAACAGTGACGCCCTACAGAATTGTGCAATTAATAAATTCATACCACAATAGCTACCGTAATCTAATGAAGTCCTTTAAGCGTGACAAGGAAAAAGAAAAATACAAACAAAAATTTGAGGAATTCAAGCAAAAGGCTTTATCACTCTTTGATGTATCTGCATGTAAATGTAAAATAGAATACTCCTGCAACTGCAAAAAGGTCCCGGAGATCTGTGAGTGTCCTTTATCAATTCCATGTCAATGTGAAAAAGATAAAAAAATTCCGGTGCTTGAACTAAAGTCTATGTATTTCCAAAGAAATTTTGGACAAGAAAAAATTGAAAATATAGACAAGAAGGAGTCGAAAAAAATTACCAAAAGACTGCAACATAATGGAACAAAAAAACAGGCTATGCCGTCTAACATTTCATTAGTTTCACATTCGCAGCCTACATGCTCCATGGATGCAACAAAACCAAGAATGGGTTCAAACGAAAGCTCAATGGAAGAGGAAGAGCCTGATGGGCTTAGAAGAATCATAAAAGCAAGGGCTGTAGCTTCCAATAAAAAGCTAAACCGAACTTTTAAACCCCCAAAATTCAACTTCCAGGCAAAAAGGCAAAAGAGTATTACGAAATTATTGATTGGACTACTACTGCTATTTATCCACCACCATTGTTGCGAAGAGTATCTGACAAAGAAATGTGGGCCAAGATTTCAGCTGCCAACACAGGAAAAGAATGTAACTTCCATAAATTCCCGTGTCACACGTAAGCGGTGGAGCGCTGTGTGAAATTGGTAACTGAAGCCTCTTCAAAACTCGTTGGTGCATAAATCAGAGATGGTTTCATACGAATAAAGCTTCAATGCCAAGTTTTTCCAGCAAACAAGATTTCAAACTTACAAATATTTAAAGGACTATACTAAGAGAAGCACAATAAAATGTTGAAGTCTGGGAATTGACAATTTGTATTTCACGATAAATTTTGTAATTAATAAACCAATTGTATTTTTTTTCCTACAGGTAATTGTTCCATCAACATTATATTTCTAAAAAAAACACAAGGGTAAGTGAGTTTAAAAAAATTAGATGCTGCACTGCACTACAGCCGGTGAGCACTCGAAAAGTGATCAATTAATTATATTGAAGGCATTTGCGCTACCTAATAAAAGAAATATATATTTTCAATAACCCATTGTGTTTTTATAACTCTAATATAAATGATTTTCACTATAGCAGTTCAATATCTAGCTATTTGGGCACTTTAAAAAAAAATTGTAAAATCCTGTGATTTTAGTGAAATTACGAAATTTCAAGTGTGTTGCGCTAGCTGGGGGTTAGGTATATATTTTTTTTCTTTGTTGCACTTTAATAACACATAATAGAGACAAGTTTTTTTTGGTATAGCATTAAGAAAAAAAAATAATTTTTTTTTTCGGCCCACCCTAGTGTCTAAGTCATTGAGAGTTAAGTTTCTATATTTAGACCCCTTTTGCTTGAATTTTCTTTCTGTCTAGTGCCTTCTTCTGTTTAACTGTCGTTCTTTCTGTTTAACATGTGATCCTGTTTCAAGAGCATTATTAATTTTGGTTTCCCAATAGGAGGCAAGTTTATCTCATAGATAAGCAGCCAGGGCTGGTTCATATATGAAGGGAGAGGGCTGTACACGGCCCCGCTTAGGATTATCCCTGCCTCAGTCTACTGCTGCTTTGCCTTCTTCATAATACCTTTGGGTAACTCTTTGCTTCTTATCTACACAAGAGACTAGAAGAGACGTTAGGGACTCCTTTACCTACCACTATAAATACGGTTCTTCGCATTTATTTTAACTAGAGGTTATTTTTATTTATTAATATCGTTTTTTTTTGTTCCTTATAAACGGTCAGTAATGATGTAGAGCAGGGATGAGCAACCTTTTTAATCAATGGGCCAATTTAAATTTTAAAATTTTTTGACGGGCTGCACATGAAGAAACACTTATTAATAATTAAGAAAACTTTATTTATTATAAACATTAGAATAGAAAAATATAAAAATTAAAAAAAAGTAAAGATTTCATATACAAATTTTAATGCAAAATAAAAAAAAACACAACAATGAATTTACTTGAAATTTTTAATCAGACATTTGGCACTGTTTTTTGGTACAAGCTAATCAATATTCCGGTACTTCGGAAGCCACGTCGCCATATTCAGTTTCTAAATCTTTCAGGAATTCTTTATTTTCACGGTGATTTAAAGCGCGCGACTTTATAAAACTGATTAGTTTAATTGTTGGTACTATTGGCCAACTCAATCTTTTCGCACACAAATTTTCCTGGTGAATTATGCAGTGATTAACGAATGTTTCATGTGGCCTTCTTAATGTCTTGAAATAGCCTTCCTAATCCTTCTATCACAATGCTTGACATTACTCGTGCTCCATCTGGCTATATATTGAAAAGTTTTCCAAAAAAACCTTTAGTTCATCGTACCGGTCTTTGCCGGTTGTAGTCCCTTACATTGGTATCAGTGAACACAATTCTTCGGTAACATTAAATTTGGTGTCAATACCACGTAACAATATAGCCAATTGTGCAGTATCGCTAATATCGCAACTCTCATCAAGTGCCAAAGAACAGTATTCGAATTTTGCAATGCGTTCAGGAAGCGTTGTTGCTATGTTCTCGGACAAGTCTCCTATTCTCCTTGCAATGGTGAATCTCGATAAACTAATGTTTGAAATAATATTTATTTTATCAGGAAATGCTATTTCTGCAACAGCAGTCAGACACTGTTATCTGTCTATCCACAAAGGGTTTCATTTTTTTGCCAGTATTTGACTGACAATAACACTAGCCTTAACTGCTTAACAGCATTTGATGAATTAGTTTGATTTTTAAAAATAATCTGTTGTTTTCCCAAGTTTTTCTCCATTTGATTAGACTTAAACAATCCGGAGTTGTCCGGTTAAGTTTTTATATTGTTGTTCATGTTTTGTATCCTAATGCGTTTGTATGTTATACTCTTTTAATGCCGACACAGTCTCTGATCATTTTAAGCATACAGGTTTATCTTTGAAGAAAGTAAAAAAATAATAAAATTTCCACATTTCTTGGTAATGCCTGTGCTCATCCGCAGCCTTCCGTTTCTTTCATTTGCTTTTCCGACATGATATTATGGATTAAAAATTTGAAAGTTAAAACAATTTGTAGGAAACATTAATTTTGAATAAAAAAACTCCAATATTACCTTTTTGACATTAATACTGCCCTCACGCCTTTCAAGGAACAAAAGAATTTCTAATATTGCTAGTTAACAGCTTACCAGACTGATTGTGTGACAGAAGCAAACAAACAAGCATAGACACGGCGCGTTCGTATTGAATGTTTGAACAAAACAAGTCGCCGACAAGTAAGTAACTCGTCACAAAAAATTTTTTCGGTTTAGTACGTACTAACATTAAGTTATAATTAATTTTTTATAATATATTCATGGGAGAAAGTCGATAAAATAAATTCAATTTTTGAAATGCTTGGCGGGCCGCATAAATATGTTGAAAGGGCCGCGTGTTTCTCATCCCTGATGTAGAGGATATGTGAGTAGTTATGCAAGGGGGAAGAGAGGATAATGCTGGATGAGTTTTACTGTTGTGAACCTGATGGTGTCACGCAACCATAAGCTCTGTTGAATGATTGCATTACATATTGCACAATTAAACAAACAGATATGCCAACCCCTCAGACCTCAACAAATATATGAAAATATTCTTCACCAGAATGAAAAACAATTACTGAAATATATATGAATATAAAATATTAGTTTTATTGAAAACTATTTACTACATCTAGTGCTGTAATTTATGTTGAATCGGAATAATTATTATATCAATCACTCAAATTTAAGAAGTCCAAGAACTAAAGAAGAGGGAAGGGGATCAACAGAACATATTTACATTTATCTCACAAAGTAGAAGTTCAATGAAAATAAGATTTGGTATTTAACTTTGGAATCAAGTGGTTCATGATGCAATAGGTTATTAATATGACATGAGTAGGAGTGTGGCTGCTGATGGCTGAAAACTGAAAATGCAAATATCTCGGTTAATATTCTAGATAGAGAATAAATGTATATAATAATATTTATAGTACATGTCATTTTCAATAAATGTGATTTTATGCAATTTTTCGATCCGAAGTAAAGTTACGGAGATATTTCGAAAATCCCTCCTCAATATTCCCCTCTAACTGGTCCGATTTCAGCCATGAACGAACTCGATCTTTCTTTTTACATAAAACGATAAATATCGAGTTTGGTAACAATCAATAGACATATATATGTAAAAATTTTCAACGGACCTCATTTTCATCATCTCCTGGGTAGGATGGATGGACATTTGAAGACATTTTTCTAAAATAGCCACATGAGTACGACCTCAATAGCTGATTTCCTTTAAGACTGTCTGACAAGCACAAAATACGTAATGAAATACATGAATCTGAGGTTCTATTGAGTTTCAGCTGTGAGTTCTCTGAAAGGCTGGCTTATCCTATGAATGATGATACGAAATACAAATATATCGATTATTCCTAATGAAGTGTAGTAATAGTAAATGATAATTTTATAATTGACTAGCTAAGGTACCCGGCGATGCCCTGGAAATCATTGCTGACTGACTAATGATGGTATTTTTATAGCAAGACTTCAATGTGTACAGTTGCACTTCCCTCCACGATGTATTGTTTTTTCAAAACAGCCAATCCTAAAGTGTAACTTTCAGGGTTAATAGAATAGAAATTTTAGTTTTGAAGAATATATGAAAATGGGTTCCTAATCTATCCCTCACGACTTTTTGACACTCGGTTTTTGAATAATTCAAACCATAATCATGGGTAGCATTTATTACAATTAAATATCATCTATAATGAACATATTTCCTGCCGAAAATCAATGCGAGCACATATAGTTTTAGCATAGTTTTATACATAAGATTATATTCGTATTAGTAAGCCTCAGTGGAAATCACTTCCTGTCATGCCAGCATTCCACAGGAAATAAGTAAACTCAATTAACTCCCGTCAATTTCCGCTCTCGCAGGAGCGTTATCATCATTGTTTTCCTTAGAATATTGCTTCAGAATTATATTTTAATAATTTATTTACCTGATGGAACTAAATAATAGATCCCTAACACATAATTTCATTTATGTTCAAAAAGCTAGATGAGGGGAAGAAAGCCCCCCTGCAACCTAGTAATACTTTAAACATTCATATCGAGCATATATTAAATACCAGAAATACTCTTATAGTATATATTTCTATTAGAAATAAATAACAAGGTTATTGGGAAAATAAATAAATAAATGAGGAGCCGACAAAGCTTTATAAGCTCACTAATCCGAATCATACTTACAACTATCATATAAGACTAAAACATAACATCTTTTGTCATAATATGCATTTATTAAAAACACTTAAATAAGCACTAACAAAATTAATGACTCCCGCAATGGTTTTAGAATGCTGTGTTAACTTCATTTACGGCAAAAGTGAATACAACAAAAGTTACTATAAATAGCAAAAGTAAACAACTTTTGCTATGTGCACGTTTGACGAAAAAAAAAGAAAAAATGAAAATTGGGAATTTTTTACCTCGGCCTGTCTTATAACCCCCACTCCCGTTTGAACCTAAACATTTTAATATAGCTTATAATCATGGAAGAATTAATGCTAATTAGCATACCAAGCATAAATTCGGTTCAATCGTTTGAGCTCAACAAAATTGTTGGCTACAGCTTTAGTTTTTAACTTATATCTTGTTTATACTTTGTTTTACAGCAAAAGTAAATATAACCAAAGTTACTTTAAATAACAAAATAAACAACTTTTGTTATGTGCATATTTGCATAAAAACCAGTAGAAAAAGAAATATCGCTATTTTTAATTTCAGGCCTCCCTTATAACCCTCACTCCCGCCCGTCCCTAGAAATGTTTGTATAGCTTATTATAAGGAAGACGTTATTACTAATTCACATACCGAGTTTGGTTTAATTCGGTTTAGTCTTTAGTGCCAAATAAAATTGTGGACTCCCGCTATAGTTTTTAGCGTATAACTCATTTATACTTCCGTATACGGCAAAAGTGCATATAACAAAAGTTTCTCTAAATTACAAAATAAACAACTTTTGTTATGGGCATATTTGCTGAAAAAGCAATAGGAAACGAAATATCACTATTTTTAATTTCATGCCTCCCTTATAACCCCCACTCCTGTTCGTCTTAGAGAACATTATTATAGCCTAAAGTCTAAGTTGGGCTAGTAGTAATATACATACCAAGTTTCATAAAATTCAGTTCTGCCGTTTATGCGTGAAAAGGTAACAAACAAACAGACACCAAAGAAACAAAATCCAGTTATGGTGTCTATGACATGTGAAACGAAAAGTTATCGTGAAATTTCGCGAAAAAAATCAATGTACAGACAGAGCTTACAATTTTATATATATATATATATATATATATATAGATTAACTGTCTAAAATGAATATGAACTATATAAAAAATTAAACTGAAAATAAAATAGCTGGCAAGAAAAATATAAATATACATATAGACAGTCAAAAGGATATTAGTTTTACAAATAAAAAATGTAGTCACGAGAAATGTACTTGCATTGAATAGCTTTAGTCATATAAAAGATAAATTAAAATCAACAGATACCAATTATAATGTATACAAAATAAACTGTATGGATTGCAATATAAGTTATATTGGGATATGTTATATTGAGTAATCATCACAATTACTCAAAAGAAGATTCAGACAACTTGTGATAAACGTTGATCATAAGGACAATAAAACGTCTCTAGACGACCTCGCAGTTAAATACAGACATAAATTTCATTTTGAAAATGTATGTATGATATAAAAAGAAAGGAATTTATGCCAGAGGAGGATAAAAGATATACTAGCATATATATATACACTATTGAGTGCATTAGACAGGCCTGACCATGGTACCTGAGATCGTAAGCGCAAGCCAGGTTTACTCAACGATTACACAGTAATCATAGCCTCTACCGACTTATTTGACAAATGGTATTTTCAAAAGGTTTCTAAATATGTAAATATATATAATATGTTTTTTTTTTTTAATCCCGGTATAATTTATATGCTAACAAATTCACTTTTAAAACCTAATCTTGAAACATTCATTCATTTTCAAGTTCATACATTTTACTGCTTACGTTTCAGAGAAGTAAAACCTTGAGAAAATAATAAATTTTCATTATGTAACTAGTTTTCTAATAAAGTAGTTATCTTTTAATTAAACAAGTTTTCATTTATTTTGAAGAAGTTTATTTTAAAATTAATTTTTAATTGCTACCTTGAAAAAGTTTATTCTGAAATTGATTAGTTTTCATGGTTATTTCAATTCCTGAGATACCATTTCAAACAACCATCCTCGGATAATTAACAAATTATGCCATTTACTTTTAAATGCTATCAACGTGGGACTAGGTAATGTATATGGGCTAGCAGATTTGAATTATAGTGGATACGAACTATTGCTTCCTTAAATAACTGCACATATTAATAACATGAATGTTCTTTTTAATTCAAAATGTAAACACAGAAAACAATGTGGTGTAACTTAACAGTAGTATGACCTCAAGAAAAAAACCATGTGGTAACAAAAGAAAAAAACTAATCATATGTTCACAAGTTTAAATCAATAATCATATGTAATACCTCCTCGTCTATTTACAGTGGTGTGGTGCCTTACGTAGGATGAGCTGGTCAACATGTCTTTTGATGATGCGCCCATCATCTAGAACAACGGTGTACATCACATTCCCTTGTTTTCCAGTTATACGCGGCCTAAGTGCCATTTGGTTGACCTCGAGCTTGCACCTTATCTCCAACCTTAAATTTCCTATTGATTCCGACTTGGAATTCCTTTTCCCGGTGTATCCTTGTTTCTAATGTAGGAACAATTATGGAGAGGTTCGTCCTGATGTTCCTTCCAAACATTAGATGATAAGCTGATGTTCCAGTAGCATTGGGCGATTGTCTGAGTTGCATTAGGAGTTTTTGCACTTTATTTTGTAGTGTTCCCTTTTCTCCCTCCATAGATTTTAACGCCTTCTTGACAGTCTGTACGTACCTTTCAGCCTGACCGTTTGAATTCGGATGGTATGGCGCAGATGTTTTGTGAATAATTCCACATTCATTCATGAAGTTTTCGAACTCTTGGGAAATAAACTGTCTTCCATTATCGGATACCACGATGAAAGGAAAACCAAAAGTTGAAAATATTCTTCGTAATTCTTGGATTGTCCAGGTACTTGTAGTTGTTTTTGTCAGTATAACTTCTACTCAGTTACTAAAAGCATCAACTAATATAAGGTACTGTTGACCATCTGTCGGTCCTAAGAAATCAACGTGCATCCTCTCCCATGGTTTAGAAGGATGTTCCCATGGGTGGTCAATTTTTCTTTGGTTGTTATGTTTTTCAATGCATTGTCGACATTCAGCAACCATCTCTTCAATATCCTTGTCCATGTTTTTCCACCAGCAAAAGCTGCGAGCTAAGGCCTTCATCTTCATTCCTCCCAGATGAGCCACATGAAGTTCTCGAAGCACATGTGATCTGAGAGAATGAGGTATCATAACTCTCCAGCCTTTCATTACACAATCATCTTGAATAGACAGCTCGTTATCATGAAATCCATATTGTTCTACACTTTGTCCTGATTTTAAAGCTTGTAAGATTGGCGCCAAAACTGAATCTTTACGAGTTTCCCTAGCCACTACGGTACTGATAGATAGATAGATAAAAATTCTGTATTTAAGTATAAACTTTTTACAGGGGGTCCGAATATTTACAAAAAAAAGAAGAAAAATTAACACATAGCTAGGTACAATACTTATCTAAAGTAATACATATAATATTGGTGATTGATATAATAAACAATTTGGCTATAATTAGTATATCAATAAACAAAGAATTACATTATAGTAAAAATAGCTTACTCAACATTGGGTGATCTTCAAATTTGATACATAATTAATCTTAATTTAATAGAAACAAAAATTAAAATAAAGAATAAAGAAATAGAAAGAAAGAAAAGAAAAGAAAAATAAACGAGAACATAAAATTTCATTAATCTGCTTATATTAAAGAAAAATAAATAAATAAATAAAAAATAATAATATAATAAAATGAAATTATAATAATAAGTAAATATAATAAATATATATGTATAGTAATAGACAAAATAAAGTTCTTCTAAATCATCAATCAGTTCCGAAGGAACAATATTAATTATGAAAAATAAATAGATAAATAAAATATATAAATAATTATAATAATAAATGAAATATTTACAACTTGTGTTGGAAGTGATAAATCAATCAAACATTATGAAAGCTCGTACTTTAAGGGCATTTATAACAAATTTATAGGTATCAAGTGCCTTAGATTTGTCTTCTATTGTGAACAATTGCTTGAGCTGTGTATTTGGTGAATCAGTAGGATTAATATGTTTGGAGATGTATGCATTTCTGATGTGGCTATACATAGGGCAGCGGAAGAAGAAATGGTGGAGTGTTTCCTCTTCATACAGATTGCAAATGCTGCATAATTCCTCACAGTTAAGCTTGTATGCACTGCCGTTCCAATATATTTTGAGGGTCTTGTCCGATGAAAGTCTGCACTGTGCTATGATTCTGGTAACGTGGATATTGTTGATAAAAATGAGGTACTTCTCCACATCTTTGTTTGCTTTGAACGATTGGTAATTCTGGGAAAATGAAGATTTAAGAACTCGCTGGATATCCAATGCTTTTAATTTTTCACTGTAACTCGTTAAGACAGTTTCCTTGATGGCCTTAAGAGTTATCCAGTCCTGAGTTGTCCAAACATCCTCGTAACCTGCTTCAGAAATTATTTTTCTTAAGTGAGAGACCCAGTTTAGATTAGATCCTCGGTCCCGCTGGTCAATTTTTAAAAGTCTGGAGAAGCAGCGCTTAGGAATTCTGAAGTCGTCCATTTCAACAAGTTTAAAAACCCACTGGAGCGCTAGTTTCAAAAACTTTACTTTTAACGAAGCTCTGCCACATTCCATTCGTAGCATATATCCAGGAGTGTTGATTGGAAGACGGAGAAGCTGTTTAAGGTACTTTGCTTGGAGAGCTTCAATGACATCCATGTATCCCAATCCCCAGATCTGGCTTCCATAAAGCAAGACGGATTCACACAGAGCTTCGAAAAGTGCCATCCTAGAATCCCATGATTTGCATTTGCAGGATTTTCCACTACGGTACTGCTGACATTGAGTGTCTCCAGTTGGTTTATCTGATATTTAGAGAGGTCATCTACAACATTTTCTTGGGCCAGTTCCGTAGGAAACCGTGAGAGATAATCAGCATTGGAATGATGAGCAGTTTGCCTGTACTCTATATCATAGTTAAAACCTGAGAGAAAATGAGCATAATTGAATATCCTTGTTGCTGAGATTGTTGGTAAGGTCTTTGCTGATTTTCGCCCATAGCAAAAAGGAAAAAAACTTCTTCAAGCCACAATATATTCCCAAGGCTTCCTTGTCAATTTGAGAGTATCTCTGTTCAGCTTTTGTCAACGAGCGAGATGCGAAAGATATTGGTGTGTCAGTCCCATCGCTGTAGCGGTGAGATAAAACGGCTCCCAAACCTACTGGTGAAGCATCAGTAGCCAAGACCAGAGGCAAGTTAGGATCAAAGTGCACCAAAACGTCATCACTTGTGATAATATTCTTAATCTTCTGAAAACTTGTTTCACAAGATGGACTCCAGTTAAACATGTTTCCTTTCCGTAGTAGCTGATTTAACGGATGTAGTAGTGTTGCCAAATTTTTTATGAATTTGTTGTAATAATTTGCTAGGCCCAGAAAAGTTCGGAGCTCAGAAACATTTTCTGGCCTTTTACATTTTAATATACTTTTTATCTTATTATCTGATTTGTGTAGTCCTTTACTATCAATCAGGTGACCTAAATATTCAATTTTGGACTGGAAAAACTTGCATTTTTCTCTATTTAGCCTCAAATCATTCATCTTAAGCCGTTCAAAGACTTTACCTAGTCGTTGGAAAAGCTGTTCCCTATTAGAGCCTTGTACAATAATATCATCGAAGAAGCATTGTACACCTTCTAAATTATGTAATGTTTTGTCCATAAATCTTTGCCACACCAAAGGCGCAACCTTAACTCCAAACATCAATCGGTTCACCTTAAATAATCCTTTATGAGTACTAATCGTTTGCATGATAGCACTGTCTTCATCCATTTCCAAGTGTAAATATGCGTTACGGATGTCAAGAGTACAAAACATCTTGCCACCATGCATTTTTGACATTATATCATCGATTCTGGGTACGGGATAATGATCGTCCTTGATAACTTTGTTCAGGGTCACCTTATAATCAGCGCAAATTCTAACTGAACCATTTGGTTTCACAACTGGTACTATTGGTGTCCCCCAATCAGAAGATTCGACTCGAGTGATTATGCCTAATGTTTCCAACCGTTCGAGTTCTTTTTCTACTTTTTCCTGTAATGCATATGGCATGTGTCTTGGTTTAATGTAAATTGGTTGAGTCTTGTCATTTACATTGAAGTGGCCCCTTTCATTCGGTATTCTTCCAATTCCTTCTTTGAAAATATCTTCATACTGATTCAGCAATTTATCTAGTCTTGAAATATCTTCCTTTTCTTCACTCGAGGTCAATGCACATATGTCAGCTGCATCAAGTTGAACTTCTCTTATCCAGTCTCTTCCAAATATAGAGTCTACACACTTGTTTACTATGTACAATTTCCCAACGAAACATTGATCTCTGTACTGAACCTCAACAAATACAACTCCTTTTGGTTTAATTATTTCACCAGTATATGTCCGGAGTTGGACATTTGTTTTGAAAATTCTTTTTGTTGAGTTTAAAAGTTTAAATGCTTCATAAGATATAATACTTAGTGCTGCACCCGTGTCCAATTCCATTGGTATGGGCCGCCCTTCCAATTTCACTTCAATCATGAACTTGTCATTTGATTTTAAATGAAGTTGATATATTTCATGAGTACTATCATCTTTACTTTCGACATTTTCTTCCGATTGTTTTACTTCATGGTTTGGTTTTCTTAAGCATACTCGTGCTAAGTGGCCAAAACGTTTGCAAAAGTTACATTCAGTATTTTTAAACTTACATTGATGTGCTCTATGTGAATCATCACCACATCTATAGCATTTGTTCCTTAGTTTCTCTAGACGAGATTGATACTCAGAAGGTTGTGTATTTACCTTAGACTTATTATTAGACTTATCATTCTTGTACTGTCTGTAGCTGGTGGATACTTGGTGGACATCATCGTGATTATCCTGTGCCTTAATTATTCTACTCTCACTCTTTGCTAGTTCCAACGTGGCTGCCTGTTCAACTACATCCTTAAACGGTTGTAATAATGTATTTTGAAGAAGTTGAAGACGTATATCAGGGTCTTTTAGTCCCCTGATAAACTGCATGCGGAGTAAAATTTCAGATACTGATTCACTGCATTTTGCACAAGTAAACTGGCAATCCACACTAAGTTTTCTAAGGATATTTGCATAATCTTGTATAGATTCATTACTTAGCTGGTTACGTGTTGTAAATTTGTGCTGACGAGCCCAAATACTAGGTTTTGGTTCTATTTGAGCCATTAGTAATTGAATCAATTCTTCATATGTTTTATTATGTGGATTCTCTGGTATGCAAATATCATGAAGTTGTTCATGCATTTGTGGTGTGATTGCTTGTAAGAATAGATTTACCTTGTTTGCTGGACTTACGTTTCCTCGTAACTGGATGTAGTTTTCAAACCGCCGAGTGAAGTTTTGAAAACTTTCCTCCTGTGTATATGGTTGAAAAGGAATGTTCGCTGCATTCTGGTGTATTTCAGAAATAGCCATTGCAGTGCCTGTATTGAACTTTTTCCTTTCTGCTTCAAGGGTAATTTGTATTTGTTCATGTATTTCTTCCAAGTACCATCTATTTTCTAGTTCATTTTCTATTGAAGTTGTGTAAAGTTCAATATTTAACTGTGTATCTTCGATTTCAGTCCATATTGTTGAAAACTTTTCAGTGTAGTAGGTAAGTGTATCCTGAGAATTTCCACATTTAGGTAAATCATCTTTTAATTTGTTCAAGCGCAATTCTAGTACCTTCCTTTTCTTCAAATACTGCTCCAAATCTTTTTGTCGTACCGTTTTCCTCGTCGCCATTATTGCTTCCTTAAATAACTGCACATATTAATAACATGAATGTTCTTTTTAATTCAAAATGTAAACACAGAAAACAATGTGGTGTAACTTAACAGTAGTATAACCTCAAGAAAAAAACCATGTGGTAACAAAAGAAAAACACTAATCATATGTTCACAAGTTTAAATCAATAATCATATGTAACACGAACATTTATGCATTTCTCCAGTTAGATGCCGAATTTTAAAGCATATTCCTGGTTAGAGATACAAGTACTTAAATGTTTCCTGACGAATAATCCACATGCAAATGTTAATTATAATTCTTCAACAATTATTATACATACTTTCTAGCTAAGGTACCCGGCTTCGCTCGGGAAACCATTTGAGGCTGAATATTGAGGGTATTTTTGTAGCGAGGCTTCAATGTGTACAATTATACTTCTTGTCTGGGCGTATTATTTTTCCATAAGGGCCCCAAGTAACTGTAGGGGACTATAAGAATAGAAAATTTAATTGAGTACATGAAAATGAGTTCCCAATCAATCCCTCCCTACTGTTTGACTCGCCGTGAATAATTCAAATCATAATCATGGATAGCATTTATTATTATAATATTATCAATGCACATATTTTCTGTCAAACCCCCTCCAAGCACACATAGTTTAAAAATGGTAGGTTGTAAGCAGAAAGAAATTTCAATAGTGGTAACATTTAACAGGAAATAAGTTAACTGTGTTAGCCTCCGTGCAACTTCCCCTTCCGCTTGAGGGTTATCAACATTGCTTTATTTAAATTAATCATTCAAAACATTAAACAATTTTAATTTTCTAATAATTAATTTACCCAGTGGAAAAAAATAAGAGCGGTAACCTAAAAATAACTGAATTTATATTCAAAATGCGAGGTGAGGGGGAAGGATATGTAGGAAGGATAGGTGAGGGGGAGTAACCCTCCATGCAACCTAAATAATACTTTAAAGATTCAAGTCTAGTTTAAATGCATATTGTCTTTTGTCATAATGACATTATCAAGTTACTTTTAATAGTTATATATACTACATAGTAGTTTCAATAACGTCAGTATATCGGAGGAAATAAGCTACTATATACCAGAGTTAAAGAGCTTGATTCCCCACAACTTCCGCTACCATCCTTGTGTAAATTCAGCGTTTAAGCGAAATTCAGCGACTTTGTTTAAAAATTACGTAATACAAATTGAATAATGAAAATGCTCTTACATTTCCATTTCCATTGGAAAAGGTATCGAAGAAACAAACAAACAGACACCAAAGAAACAAATTGTAGATATCGTGGCTATGGCATATGAAAAGAAAAAGTATCGTGAAATTTCGAGAAAAAAATCAATGTACAGACAGAGGTTACAAATTTATATATATATATATATATATATATATATATATATATATATATATACATATATACGACTGTTACCACTCTAGCAGTCTATTTACAACATTTTCGGTGAATTGATGACTGTATATGTGCTGAGTGACGCCACAATTGCGAGTGGCTTAGATTATAAAAGAATAACAATAAAGAAGCAAAAATATTTCTTTACCTACAAACGATATTAGTTGATTCCATTAAAGACATGTCAAAACCAGATATAATCACGAAAGAGTAATATAAACTGATGTTCGTTGGAAGATATAACATAACTGAGGCCCCTTGTGTTCATATTAACGCCAAATGAAATTAGAATTCCAGGTATGACACAAATCAATATCAGGTTATATATTAGGTCATAAATGAGATATAGAACCAGTGATACTACGTTTAAGTTAATTACATGTCCTCCATAAAATTTGATAAAATAATATGAGTTTGGAAGTTTATTTAAGCACTCGAAATAGAAGAATAAATGGTAAAAGAATGATTGTGTAATTTTAAGATTCTCGAAATCAATAATTAGTACTATATTTTTAAGTGTAAAATTTTCTATAATACGAAGTTCAAATTATTTCTCCTTCTCAAGTCCATCCTATATTTATCGCGAATCTTTCACTTTTATCTTTCGTTTTTATTTTCAGATTTTAAAAAAACGTTCGCCACGCAGGGTTGGCGTAAACCAAGCAGATTTCCCACATGTAAAACACTATTAATCTTATCTCACCATATATTTAATATGCCTAAGTAAAAACGCATTGAGTAGATTTCAGGTTCTATTGAAGGCTGAATACAAGAATGAACAAATGACTCTCTTAATATTTAGCTACAACAAATTTATTGAACAACAATTGCCGAGCATCAATAGTTTAACAAGTTCAGTTCTAAACATTTTTCGATACGACTCTCAATAACGGAGATTTTTATGAATTTTCTAGTGAACTTTAGTGTTGAATGACGCGATTAAATTTCGAGTATGGTATAGATCAATTAAACATTTTCGAGTTCAAAAAGTAAAATCTTAAATTGTGACTTCATCACACAACGTATTAGCATTTATTTCGCAAATTAATTAATTAATTATTTACTATAGTCCACTTTTTGCAACTAAGGCTAATAGGGACGGGTCATCTACAGGTTACCACCCTTTCTAGCCAGGATGGGACTAAGGATTTTCTTTAATGAATTCCGTCACTAAATAAATTCCTATTGCCCAGGCGAGAATCGAACTCGCCACTCTAGGTTTACCATGTGAGATTAAGGTCAACGCTTTAAGTCACAAGGCTAACCTGAGCCCCTTTCCTTCCCAAAAAATATTGTTTTCCTTTAACGTTTAATTTCCCAAATTAAAAGTTAAATGAAAACAGTATTTTGTATTTAAGCATCCAAGTGGTTCACGATATAACAGCTTATTGTTAATATGACATGAGTAGGAATGAGGGTTTACTGAAGGCCGAAGACTAAAAAATCCAAATATCTCGGTTAATATACATGATGTTATCTATACCTGTATAATCAATTATAGAAATTTAAATTCACAATAAGATTGGTTCTATATGATCTTTTGATTTGTGCTTTTTCAGCTGTTAACTAACTTGGTCTTCATTTTTTTGCATGAAACGCTTATATATAGAGTTTGGTAGTGTTAAAAAAAGTATGTTTTTGACTGCTAGAGCCGTAACAGTCTAGTATATGTTTGTGCGTGTGTGTGTGTGTGGACGCGCGCGTGTGTATGTGTCTGTGTGCGTGCGTTTGTGTGTACTTGCGCATACACACACACACACACACACACACACACACACACAAAAGTTATATTAGAGCATTGCTTCAGAAGCTTATAATATCAGTACCCCAGATGGTAGAACTTCCGAGTAGGAAGCAAAAGGACATGTGTTCAAATTACATCTGAGCCATATCTTTTTCTCTAATTTTAAATTATTCTTTTTAGTCTAGCCTCTCTACCGCATAGCAGTGAGGTCCCGCTTCTTATAGCCTGACCCAGAAATTTCTCTTTTAGAAATTGTCTCCTCCTTTTATCAGTCTTATATCTTCTCTTCGCTCAAAAGTCAACCAAAACTTCTGCAGTCATTATTGTCCTTTTCTGAAATATTCTTCCTTTTATTATGATTCATCCGTTTTTCGAAAAATATGATAGAAAAAAAAATCAAGTTATATAGCCCTAACAATAGTAATTGTAATTTAAACTTCTTGTGGCAAAAATTTTATCTTTTTACCGATTTAATGCAAAATCAATAAAACTAATTTTTCAGAGGTTGAAATGATTACATAATTTCTGAACAGTTATATTCTCTGGTACATCAATCTTTGCTAATAGGTGATTCCTATGAAATTCTGAAATTGATATGAAATATCTACCCAGAAGCTGATGAGGGAGGGGAGGAGTGCTGTACATACACTTAGCTGCCATGATGAGAAATTAAAATTTTTATATATATATATATATATATATATATATATATATATATATATATATCATCTGAAAGTGTAGCCATACTGGGTGAAATACATAAACCTTTTTTATTCTTTAAAATATACTATTTATTTTCATCCACGAGTTTAGAGCTTTGTCCTTTCTTTTCTCTAAAAAGAAGAGTTTCTTTTTCTCTAAAACAGTCCGTCACGAAGGAGCTGCGTTAACTAAGAAGATTTCCCACGTGCGTCACGTCATCTTAAAATGTAAAATTTCAATTAGAACAAAATTTGGTATTTATGCTTCCAGTAAAGTGCATCATAATATAACAGCTTATTGTTAATATGACTTGAGTATGAGTGGGGGTTTACTGAAGGCACTGAATTTTGAAAAAAATAAATATTTCGGTTAATTTATTTATTTACGTCCACTTAATGCTACTGTGGCTAATTGGGACGGATTATCTACAGATTACCGCCCTTTTCTAGCCAGGGTAGAACTAAGGATATATTTAGTGAGTCCGTCACCAAATAAATTTCTATTTGAGTAAATAGAAATATATTTCTATTTCTATTCTATTATCAAATGAATTTCTATTTCTATTCTATTATTTGATATTTCGGTTAATAATCAAGATAGTGAAAAAACGTATATAACAACATTTATAGAAAATTACATTTGCAATAAGATTGCTTCTATTATTATTATTTTTATTAACGTCCACTTTTTGCAACTAAGGCTATAAGATATTATATAAGTATAAGATTGATTCTATACAAATTTTCGATCCACATAATAACGGACACTGGTCCGTTTCAAGCCGTTAGCGAATTTCTTCTTCATTTTTCATAAAATGTTTAAATATCGAGTTTGGTATTGATCAGACAAAAATTGCGACAGCTAGAGCGTTAACAAATGATTGATTTTGCATTAATTCATTTAACAGCTAAACTTTTTCTTCACAAGAATTTTAATTTCTGAGCAGCAGAGTTGCTGTTGTTAGTGCTATATAACTTGAAATCTCAGTGTCATATTTCTTGATAAACGGATGAAATCGCAATGGAAGGAAGACGATTTCAGAAAAGGACAATGAAGACTACGGAAGCTTTGGTTGAGCTTTGTGCCTTTTCTGAAATAAACATCTATGCATTTGACGACTAAAGAATGCGACAAATCGAAATATTCGATAAACTCGTTTTAGAATTTGATTTTCTACCAGAATCCGCCATTCAAAGTATGGTATTCCATAGGAAATTCCAAAGTTATGGTCGCTGGAGAAGTCACTGGAGAAGGTTAGGAGGTTGAATATGGACTGAAAGGATTCTTCAGGGGTCCCACAAGACTTACAAGTCTTAGCCTTGTGTTAAAATAATTGGAAATATTAGGGGCGGTGGCACGGGAAGTTGGGACACCCTATATCTATTTATCTATATATATATATATATATATATATATATATATATATATATATATATATATAAAATTGTAACCTCTGTCTGTACATTGATTTTTTTCGCGAAATTTCACGATAACTTTTCGTTTCACATGTCATAGACACCATAACTGCATTTTGTTTCTTTCGTGTATGTTTGTTTGTTTGTTTGTTTGTTTGTTACCTTTTCACGCATAAACGGCTGAACCGAATTTTATGAAACTTGGTATGTATATTACTACTAGCCCAACTTAGACTTTAGGCTATATTAATATTCTCTAAGACAAATAGGAGTGGGGGTTATAAGGGAGGCCTAAAGTTAATAATAATGATTTCCTATTGGGGTTTCGGCAAATATGCACATAACAAAAGTTGTTTATTTTGTTATTTAGAGAAATTTGCTCAACATTTCTTTTCAATATGAACTACCAGGTACCTCACCTGAAAAAATTAATTCAAATGTTCAGGTGAATTTCAGGGAGATCAGTTCAGGGAAATTCAATATTTTCTCCTTAATAATTCCATTCTATGCATAATGCACAGGAGACAGGAAATATGACAATTAGCAGGACAGTGAAGTCTTACATAAAAAAATAATTTTATTATTAACAAATGCCAACAACGGGTATTACTCCTAACCACTGGAACGGGTAAATGTCAAAATATTGTGCAAAGTAAAGCCTTGCCAAAAATATACTATCACCATTCAGCCTCAAAACGATTCCCGAGCGAAGCCGGGTATCTGAGCTAGTATATATATAAAATTGTAACCTCTGTCTGTACATTGATTTTTTTCGCGAAATTTCACGATAACTTTTCGTTTCACATGTCATAGTCACCATAACTGCATTTTGTTTCTTTCGTGTATGTTTGTTTGTTTGTTTGTTACCTTTTCACGCATAAACGGCTGAACCGAATTTTATGAAACTTGGTATGTATATTACTATTAGCCCATCTTAGACTTTAGGATATATTATTATTCTCTAAGACAAACAGGAGTGGGGGTTATAAGGGAGGCCTGAAATTAAAAATAGCTATATTTTGTTTCCTGTTGCTTTTCCAGCAAATATGCCCATGACAAAAGTTGTTTATTTTGTAATTTAGAGTAACTTTTGTTATATGCACTTTTGTCGTATACGGAATTATAAACGAGATATACGCTAGAACCTGTAGCGGAAGTCATTAATTTTATTTGGCACAAAAGAATCAACCGAACTAAATAAAACTTTGTACGTGTATTAGGATTAACGCCTTCATTATAACAAGCCATACCAACATTTCTAGGGACGGGCAGGAGTGGGGGTTGTAAGGACGCCTGAAATTAAAAATAGCGATATTTCGTTTCCTATTGGTTTTTCCGAAAATATACATATAAAAAAAGTTTTTTATTCTGTTATTTAGAGTAACTTTTGTTATATTCACTTTTGTTTTACAACAAAGTATAAACGAGATATACACCAAAAACTAAAGCGGGAGCCAAATATTTTATTGGGCACTAACGGTTGAACTGAATTTAACAAAACTCGGTATGTGAATTAGCATTAATTCATCCATAATTATAAGCTATATTAAAATTTATAGGTTCAAACGAGAGTGGGGGTTATAAGAGAGGCATGATATTAAAAATAGCGATGTTTCGTTTCGCATTAGTTTTTCAACGGATGCACGTAACATACGTTGCTTATTGTGTTATTTAAAGTAGCTTTTGTTATATATACTTTTTTGTATACATAAGTATAAACGAGATATACGCTATAACATATAGCGGAAGTCAACAATTTTATTGGGCGCAAAAAACAACCGAATTAAACAAAACTCGGTAAGTGAATTAGCATCCTCTCCTCCAACAAAATAAACTATGTTAACATTTCTGTGGATGACACGGGGGGGGGGAGGGGGTTATCCTGGAAGCCTGCTAACTCATGCACCTTACGGAAAGGTTTTATTTGTTATTTAGAATAACTTTTGATGTATGCACATTTGTCGTTTAACAAAGTATAAACGAGGTATTCGCTAAAACTATAGCGCGGGTAACCAATTGTATTAGTACTAATTAATGTTTATTTGTTATAGGCGTAATAATGATGTTTTTCGACTTATATGGTAGTTCTATGTATAATTCATATTAGTAAGGTTATAAATCTCTAGCGGAAGGAAAAGACGCACGGATGCCCGCCCACACAGTTAAGTCTATTAACTTATTTCCTGTTAAGTGCTGGCACTATTGGAATTTCTTTCTACTTATAACCGACTATTTCTAAACTATGTATGCTCGGAGTGGGGTTGACAGAAAATATGTGCATTATATGTAGATACTATTTCATTATAATAAATGCTATCCATGATCATAATTTGAATTATTTACTGCGTGTCAAACAGTAGAGAGGGATTGATTGGGAACTCATTTTCATTTACTCTTTTTAATTAAATTGTCTATTCTCTAAGTCCCCACAGTAACTATGGAAAAATAATACGCCCAGACAGGAAGTATAATTGTACACATTGAAGCCTTGCTATAAAAATACCCTGAATATTCAGCCTCTAATGATTTCCCGAGCGAAGCCGGGTACCTTGGCTAGTATATATATATATATATATATATATATATATATATATATAAAATTGTAACCTCTGTCTGTACATTGATTTTTTTCGCGAAATTTCACGATAACTTTTCGTTTCACATGTCATAGACACCAAAACTGCATTTTGTTTCTTTCGTGTATGTTTGTTTGTTTGTTTGTTACCTTTTCACGCATAAACGGCTGAACCGAATTTTATGAAACTTGGTATGTATATTACTACTAGCCCAACTTAGACTTTAGGCTATATTATTATTCTCTAAGACAAACAGGAGTGGGGGTTATAAGGGAGGCCTGAAATTAAAAATAGCGATATTTCGTTTCCTATTGGTTTTTCGGAAAATATGCACATAACAAAAGTTATTTATTTTGTTATTTAGAGTAACCTTTGTTATATTCACTTTCGTCGTATACCGAAGTATAAATGAGTTATACGCTAAACATTATAGCGGGAGTCAACAATTTTATTTGGCACAAAACACTCAACCGAACTAAGTAAAACTCGGTATATCTATTAGCACTAAAGGATTCATTACGACAAGCCATACCTACATTTCTAGGGACGGGTAGGAGTGGGGGTTATAAGGGAAGCCTGAAATTAAATATAGCGATATTTCGTTTCCTATTGGTTTTTCAGCAAATATGAACATGACGATAAACAAGAACATTTCAATTGTATGAAGCATTTTAAAAACAAGTAGCTGTTTCATGAGGAGCAAAGTATATTACTCCCCCCCCCCCCTTCCACTGTCTTTCACTGGAACATTAATTAATAGGAAGTAAGTAATTTCATCCTTTAATGTGTTTAAAACATCAATTAATTAACAAAAAACGAAAGTATTTAAACATACATAATTAGAATGAAAATAGAATGTGAATATAAGGTAATGTTAGCGGAATTGAGAGTTAGCCGTTAGTCATGTTCTGTTGGTTAACCTGGAGCGTCAGGGACGGGTGGGGAGACCTTCCTGTAATCTAGAACCTTTCTCACTCCCTCTTTCTTTCCTCAGTTGTTTTACACACTTTTTTCGTATACCGTATTATAAACGAGATATACGCTAAAACCTATAGCGGAAGTGTATTTTGTTATTTAGAGTAAATTTTGTTATATACACTTTTTTAGTATACCGAATTATAAACGATATATATGCTAAAACCTATAGCGGAAGTGAACAATTTTATTTGGGACAAAAGACCCAGCCGAAATAAATAAAACTCGGTATGTGTATTAGCACTAACGCTTTCCTTATAATAAGCCATACTAACATTTCTAGGGACGGGCAGGAGTGGGGCTTAAAAGGGATGCCTGAAATTAATAATGGTGATATTTCGTTTCACCACAATATTTTGTGCTTAATAACTGAGATCTATGCATAATGCACAGGAGACGGGAAATATGACAATTTGGAGGACAGTGAAGTCTTACATAAAAAATTAATTTTATTATTAACAAATGCCAACAACGGGTGTTAATCCTAAATAGTGGGACGGGTAAAGGTGAAAAGGGTGGCGCCTTGGATGGTTTAGATTTAAAAATCAGCTCGGCAGATGGAGCAGGAGTGGGGGTTGTAAGGGAGGACTAAAATTTAAAATAGCGATATTCCGTTTCCTATTGGTTTTTTGGCAAATAATCACAGGATAATAGTTGTTTATTTTGTTATTTAGAGTAACTTTTGTTATATTCACTTTTTTCGTATAACAAAGAATAAACGAGATATACACTAAAACATTGAAGTGGGTGCCTACAATTTTATTGGGCACTAACGATTGAACCGAACTTAACAAAACTCTATATGTAAATTAGCATTAATTCTTCCATGATTATAAGCTATATTAAATATCTTAGGTTCGAACGGGAGTGGGCGTTATAAGGCAGCCCTGAATAAAAAATCGCGATATTCCATTTTCTAATTGTTTTTAGGCAAACGTGCACATAACAAAAGTTGTTTTTTGTGTTATTAAAACTAGCTTTTGTTTTAAACATAATATTATTAAATTTAATAGGGGCTCAGGTTAGCCATGTGAGTTAAAGCGTTTGCTTTAATCTCACATGATAATCCTAGTGTAGCGAGTTCGATTCCCGCCTGGGCAAGGGAATTTATTTAGTGACGAAATTCATTAATTAAAATCCTAAGTCCTACCCTGGCTAGAAAAAGTTGGAAACCTGTAGATAACCCGTCCCAATTAGGCTTAGTTGCAAAAAGTGGACGTTAATAAATAATAATAATAATAATTAAATTTAATATCCTAATCTCCTGAAATATCATGCAGGACAATGTCTGTTGGGTCCGCTAGTATATATATATATATATATATATATATATATATATATATATATATATATATATATATATAAACACATACAGTTTTCATTATCTCCTGGGCAGGACTTGTGGACATTTGAGGAAATTGTTCGAAAAACGCGGGATGAATACGACCTCAGTAGCTGATTTCCTGTAATGGGAATCTGCTAAAAAGTTTATACTGTGAAAGAAATCCTTTCATGACAATAACAAAGCTTACCGAACTTTTTTAAAATACATTTATTATATTGGTTACTCACTGGATGGTCGGCTATCGATGGTTGGAGTCAGCTCTTGATAGTTAACATGCTTGATGCCTTGCTTGCTTGACACTGAGTTCTTCATCCCTTGCTTCTCAACAACATTAACCATTGACTGAAATCCTTTGCTACCTGCGAATATTCCCAATTGCAAATATTACTGTCAAAGGTCCATAACAAAATATCAGGTTAGATCTGGTCGGTGGTAATCCATGTTATTTTGAGAGCAGATAAATGAATTTTAATTTCATGGGAATGGATGATTTGCTGGCATTGTATAAGGAAGAGGCAATTTATTTATTTAAGGCTACCTAAAACTGTGCAACAGGAATATTGTCCATATAATTAAAGAAGATGAAGTGAGTAAATGGTGTGAACAATTTATTTTTAATTTTGTAAAACACTTATTATTGGAATGTCCTTCTCTAGACCCTTATAGAAAATAATACTTTCAGATATTTACTGATAATGAGAATGAAAACTTAGACTATTTTGTTTATTAAATGGCTTGAATATTTAAACAATATATTTTATTTTCTTATACGAGTAATTGGAACACAAACGTTTAGGTTTATAACGATTACCTACTAATTGTTCTTCAAAGGAGGTTTATTAATTATACGAAGTTATTAAATTTACTATTTTTTTTTGCATGAGACTATTTAACTTTTAAATGTATAGAGTACTAAAATAAACAAGTTCAAATCGTTAATACATTAATTAAGTGGTAAGTGTTCCATAGCTGAGGAGATTTAGTGTATATTTAAATTTTACTAATGCTGGATTATTCCTGAAACCACGAACGCGGCTTAAATCATGAATAAGCCAATAAAGCATATCTATCTGTCTGGTTGGAAAGTCGGTGGTTATCGGGGAATTTTAATTTCATAGAATTAATGATTTGCTGGCTTTCTGTTATGGTCAGGAAGAGTTTATTTAGTTAACATTGTAAATCCCTCAAAAAAACCTCATTGTGTGTGGTTTTTTATCTATAGTCAAAATGTCCTCGTTCCTAGTCCATTGTTTGTTTTTATTTTTCAGTAAACAGAAATAACTAGGTAGTTCTATTTTTACAGGAAATATTTTATAGAACAGAAGATTGTCTAGAAGCAAAACAAAACTCTACTTTTAGACCTAAAAACATACTACTACTTTTGAATTTGATAGTGCACAATGTGCAATAACTCAAATGGCGGAAACGATGGGAGCTTTTTAATAAATAGCCAAACTAGCGTATTAAAAAATTACTTTGAGTGATATATTCTGCTTGCTATACGGATAGAGTATTATTGGTCCAGTTTATCTTACCTTTTTCACTAGTTGGGCGTACATTGTTCTCGAAAACTTTTTCATCTGCGGCAACTTCAACAGGTGCATCTATAACAAACGTATGGATTTGCACAAACATCCAACAAACAAATAAATAACTACAACTTTCCTGCAAAGTGAAACTGATTACTATAGAAAATATCGTATTTATAATAGTCAAAGCTATCAGTAATCAGTTATTGGTGTGCCACTCAAATTGTTTTTATATGTACATGAATATTATACACCCAATCTGTGGTATAAAATAAAAATGAAAAAGAGACTGTGTGTATGGGAACCAATAATTGGGCCATGAATTCTGGTGGTTTTGCAGAATCTGGGGGAGGGTAATAGTTGCTGATCATATTATTGACGACATTGATATAATTATCAGAATTGTCGCTGAGTCCATATTCATCTCTTAAAAAAAGTCCGTCACGCAGGGGCTGCGTAAACTAAGCAGATTTCCCACGTGAAGTTTTACAATAGAGAAATCTGCCTAATAACGGCGGCAATAGTAATGAATCTCTAAACCTATACACGAGGGACGAATAGTTACGAAAACGGCCGCACTAGCTCTCGGCGGAAAGTGCCGAACATAGCCGACTCCTGCCGACCACACACAATACAAATGCAAATATCTCGGTTAATATTCAAGATACTGAATAAATGTATAGAACAATATTTATAGTCAATTTAATTTGCGATAAGATTGATTCTTTACAATTTTTCAATCCGACGCATAATAACGGAGATATTTCAAATTTTTAAAAATCCCCCTCCCACTGGTCCGATTTCAGGCATTAACGAACTTGATCTTTCTTTTTACATAAAACGATTAAATATGAACTTTGGTAATGATCAAACAAAAATTACGACCGCTAGAGCATTAACAGACAAATCTATATATATATATATATATATATATATATATATATATATATATATAAATATATATAAAATTGTAAGCTCTGTCTGTACATTGATTTTTTTCGCGAAATTTCACGATAACTTTTCGTTTCACATGTCCTAGACACCATAACTGCATTTTGTTTCTTTGGTGTCTGTTTGTTTGTTTGTTTATTTGTTTGTTTGTTTGTTACCTTTTCACGCATAAACGGCTGAACCGAATTTTATGAAACTTGGTATGTATGTTACTACTAACCCAAATTAGACTTTAGGGTATATTAATATCCTCTGAGACGAACAGGAGTGGGGGTTATAAGGGAAGCCTGAAATTAAAAAAAGCGATATTTCGTTTCCTATTGGTTTTTCGGCAATTATGCACATAACAAAAGTTGTTTATTTTGTTATTTAAAGTAACTTTTGTTATGTACTTTTTTTTGTATACCGAATTATAAACGAGATATACATTAAAAACTACTGCGGAAGTCAACAATTTTATTTGGCACAAAAAACTCAAACGAACTAAACCAAACTCGGTATGTCAATTAGCACTAATGCCTTCCTTATAATAAGCCATACTAACATTTCTAGGGACGGGCAGGAGTGGGGGTTATAAGGAGGCCTGAAATTAATAATAGTGATATTTCGTTTCTTATTGGGGTTTCGGCATATATGCACATAACAAAAGTTGTTTATTTTGTTATTTAGAGAAATTTGCTCAACAATTCTTTTCAATATGAACTACCAGGTACAGCACCTGGAAAAATTAATTTTAATGTATGTTAGTATTTTGTCCTTAATAATTCAAATCTATGCACAATGCACAGGAAACGGGAAATATGACAATATGGAGGACAGTGAAGTCTTACATAAAAAATTAATTTTATTATTAACAAATCCACAGAAACGATGGGTATTAACCCGTATAACACTGGGACGGGTAAATGTCAAAATATTGTGCAAAGTCAAGCCTTGCCAAAAACATACCATCTTCATTCAGCCTCAAATGAATTCCCGGGCGAAGCCGGGTATCTGAGCTAGTATATATATATATATATATATATATATATATATATATATAATTTATTATATAATTTGAACGGACCTCATTTTCGTCATCTCCTGGGTAGGATCGATGGACATTTGAGGAAATTTTTCAAAACTCGCGTCATGAGTACGACCTCAATAGCTGATTTCCCTTAAGGGGAATCTGCTAATACGAAATGGTTTCCTGACCAAGAGTTATGGATGGCAGTGGACACTAACCAAGAAACAGTGCAAATCTCTCCCGCTGTGGTAAGCATCGCCGAAGTAATGTTTGAATGACAATCCTCGCTGTGGATTTAAGAAGTGTAGATCCACCGATAGTGGTGAGTCAAATGGAATCCCGGAAAGGTTTAATGATACACAGGTGAGATACAGGTTCTGGTAGAGGTAGAGGTTGATCTGAGAGAGGATTTCAGGTGGTTAGGGAGGGTGACTCAAGTGGAGGAACTAGCTGCTGAAAGCACTTAATGGCTTAACATGGACCATGCCTCAGAAGGGCTGTAGGGTGTACAAATTGTTCCATGTCCAAGAATTTTCTGTGTCTAATTCATAAATTCTTTTTATGGATTTATTGATGATCAGTATTGTGCATTTTATTGTATGGAGCATGTACAACTGAGGTATATTTTAATATGTTCTCTCAACATCTTCAGCACTTTATCCTAGACGTGCTACAATGGTTTAATTGATTGCATTGTATATGTATTGCTAAATAGAATGCATATTGCTAAATAATTTTATTCGTTTGCCATCTCTCTCTTGCAAATTTAAGATGTTCCATTGAAGTTCATTTAATATGCCCCTGAAAGAAGCATTAGTCAAAGTCCGGTAGGATTTTCATTTGTAGCTGTAAGACAGGAACTAAATAAACGATTTGGACAACTATACGGACTGCTAAACATAAGATCTCAATTGTCTACAGAAAACAAACTAACAATATACAAGGTACTACTAAAACCAATATGGACATACTAAATAGAAGTGTGAGGTACAGCAAAACCTTCGAACATCAGACGCATCCAGACTTTCCAATCCAACGTCCTGTGCACCATAGTAGATGCTCTATATTATGTTACAAACCACACCCTCCATAAAGATCTTAATATCCCATTTGTAAAGGACCTAAATCCTAAGATTCAGAAAATTCCACAGGAGGTTGTCCAATCATCCTAATCCAGAAGTCCTAGCCCTTTCCAGTACCACTCATCCATATTCCCCTTCACGGCGCCTCAAGAGACAATGGCCCAGAGATCTCCTATAGAAGTGTAAAGTGAAGTGACAGCAGTGGCTATTTGCTTATCAAGTGCCATTCCTCCTTAGCTCTTGACTTCCTTGCCAGGCAGGGAGAGGCTGCTTCTCTCTTTGTGGTTAATGGGTGTAGCTTCTGTCGACAGTGAAAGAGGGGCTATTGTATTGTATATATCACACATTACCAAATGCATTTAAATGCAGACTGTAATATTCATAATAAAATAAAACATAAAATTAAATTTTCAGCTGAAGAGAATACGTGTTGGAGGCAAACTGCATACACAGGCTGCTTCCCTAAGTAGCCTGCATAACTACTTCCAGGCAACCTAATATACGTTGGGGATATGTTCCGACTAAGTCTCAAACATTCATGTGTTGTGTACGGTGTTTATTTTAGTTCTTGCGATCCCTCAAAATGGGTGACCTACTACTCATATATTGTTCTTTCATCCCATTTTTTTTTTCAACTGAGAGTAATTAGTAGTAAGTAATAGCAAATTATTTATGAATGCCATCGAGATTTCAGCATGTGAGGTTCAAAAGTCTACTGTTTAAAACTGTAGCTGTCGAGTGCGGTATTTCTCCAGAGGTCTCATTGTTGTGGTTTTGCATGATATTTTGAACGCTTGGAGGTGCTGGCCCGGGAAGGCAATAGGACGGGGAGACTTGTGCGAGAGCCAGTAGAGATTCAAAAAAGGCCAATAAATTTCAATAAGGAAGATGGATTTAGATTCCTCTACTAATTTCAAGAAGGCTCGCCAACAACCAGCAATGCCTTGGAGAGCAAACTCAGTCAATGAATGTTCTCCAACCACCGGAGATAATATATATAAGGACAACGACTCAGGACGCCCAACATTAAGAGCTTTCTCGAGCCATAAAACAACATAACCGCCAGAAGAAGCTGATTGGCAAATCGGAAAATTGTGGAAAACCACAATAATGACACGTTAGAGATCTGCCCCACTCGACAACTATAATGACTTCCCAGTGACAAAGTTTAAAAAAAAATTAAAACTAATTTCATACAACAATTAGGCTTATTTGACCTACTCTAATTGCTAAGTACTTCTAATATCAGTTTGAACCTTACAATAAAGTCTGATAGTGCCATCGGTTTCTCCTCTTGGGTTTTTAGCAACACATTTGTAAGTTCCAAAGTCTTGCGGCTTAAGTTTCACAATGGTCAGCATCATTTGGGTCTTGTAAGAGACTTCGAGTGATTTTGAATGAATGTGATATTTCTTTGTGTCGTGTATCATCTGACCATCTTCGCGAGTCCAATAGTTGAGAGAGTTTGGATGGGCTTCAGTGAAACACTCCAAAGTCACGTTTCTTCCCAGTGGAGAGCCAACCAGTTGATGCGGAATCCAAAGCATGGGAGGAACTGAAAAAAAAGAAGAAAAATAACATGTAAATTATTTTATGTAAAATTATATTTTTAGTGCCATGGCGTAAAACCAAATTCACACAACAAATTTCACATTAGTGCAAATTATTCTAATTGGGATAATCTCCTAATCCATTTGTCTTTGAATATTTAAAAAAAGATTCACTAATAACAACGTAACGTCTAAACATTTAAAGTTATGGGAAGGAAATTGAAAATCTTCATTTATGCAGTTCATAAAATGCGAGGAGCTGCCATGAACTCAGGTTGACGTATACTCTGCCGAATATTGCCGATATCACAGACCGAACGAAGTATTCTTTCATGAAGAGGGGTATTTTTTTTTGCTATTTGATATAAAGCGCGGTGAATCTTTGATAGAAAATCATGCTGAAAAACTAATATGTATCATGTGACGTCGGATTTCAGACGTTTACGGACTTGGTATTTAGTTGTACAAGAATCGCTTATATATCTCGTCTCTCTCTCTCTCTCTCTCTCTCTCTCTCTCTCTCTCTCTCTCTCTCTCTCTCTCTCTCTCTCACTCTCACTCTTTCTCTCTCTCTTTCTTTCTCTCTCTCTCTCTCTCTCTCTCTCTCTTTCTCTCAAATACACATACACACACACACGTGCGCGCACGCACGCACTCACACACACACTCACGCACGCACGCACAAATAAATTTATATACATTATAGTGTAACTCAAATACAAATTAACTCAAATTTAGTTATTCGCATTTTAGGAACACTTACATAAAGTTACTATATTACCAGCTTTAATTTGATATCTTGTCTTGAAGTGTTGTTCTTTATTAGATTTCTTACTAAGGGTGAACTAAAGAATTGCGATAATGTATCTGCGTGTCATTCCAGCACATTCGAAATCTGCATAGCTTTTTAATTTGCTGTAGAGAAAATAAAAACTACCGAGCAACAGTCAATTCTTCTAAATAGTATTAGGGAAGAGTAGGGTAAAAGCGGGTAGTCGGGAGCAAAGCGGGTACCTCCTCTTAGCAGTTGTGTGTACTGCAGTCGGGCTGAAAACGGATGAATTACAATCCACCTCTGAAGAAGAAGCACCGGCCATTACGCCAATTCGATAGTCTTGCTAGTTTTGTGTCAGTGACAACAATTCAATTTTCGTGGAACCTGCTTGTGATTTTGGTGGAAAAGGTTTTTGATTGTACTGCGCTCCTATTCCAATTAGAATACTGGCATGTAGTTCTCTTAGCACAAGTTTTAATTACCTTTATTTTAGCACTAAGTAATTGTCTTTAGCGTTTGGTATGCCCGAATGACGAAATGTTTTATTTCAACTTTACGCGCGGGGTAAACCCGCAGGTATAGCAGCTATGCCACGATTCTCGAAACATGAAAAGTATAATTTTACCTAATTTTGTTTAATTATTTCACAGTAAAATTATGTATAATGACAAACAATATGACAAATCTTGCATGAATTTACTTTTTGAAATATATAATTGTTTTGAAATAGCTAAAAAGATTAAAGTAGTTATTTGTTTATATTTTTATTTTATTTTTTTGTTCCCAAGAGGGGGGTTTGTTTCAATGCATCAAACAACATATTTATTAACAATAAAAAAACACTAGTTTGATTAAAAATCTTTACATTTTTATTTTCCATAAGAAAATATATGTATCCGGGTTTTACCCTACTAGTGGGGTAAAACCAGGCAAAATGACGTTTTTCAAAAAAAGTAGGGTAAAACTTCTTTAAAAATTTAGATAGTGTTTTTGAAAGTGTAGTTACGTTAACAGATAAGTAGAGTTTATTTCAACAAAACTTTACTTATTTGTGGTAAAAATTGTGGTTTCTGTAAGCCTTCAAACCTTAGCTACCCGGTTTTATCCCACTTTCCCCTATTGTCATTTTTTTTATGCATTTTCAAGTTTTTTTAATTTTAGTCCCATTCTATTAGATTGACTTTTGTTAACCAAAGAGCTCGTGTTCAAGTATAAACCCGAACCTGAATGGGTTGCCATGCACGATATTCGAGTACCGCTTTATAACGTACTTACTAATATCGTCATATAATTTCTTTAGATATAATTACATAGCAAACATAAATAATACATTTGTATGAGCAGTTTCTAAAATTTATTAGATTAATAATTATACATAATACATTAATTTTGTTAATAATTTTAATAAAAGTCTTAATTTTAATTGCACTCTAATTATATACTGTTACACGTAGTTTTAATTTGTTGCTTTGTTAACACGCTATACAATTGATAAGAAACTTGTCTCCATCTTAAATATACGTAAATCATGATAAGTTATCTTTTAGCCTATTTTAGTGACAAATGTTTTGGAGTTTTATTCTAGACTTAAACATTTTTGACCGTATTAATTTTGTATATTAACCCTAGAATGGTAGTGAACGTAAAAATTACGTATGATCTGGTTTGAACTGTTATCAAAGGGCCGTTAACAACCCCACCACCCCCACCCCTCAGCTATGAGCCCTCCAGACAGTTCGGACTTGACCTCCACCAAATGCAGTGAACCTTCCCACTTGTCCAATACTATTTTTTGAAATAAAAACGACACGTAATATTTACGTATCAATACTATTAACCGCAACTTTTTGGCACGTAAAATTTACGTATCGCTACTAATAACCGGTTTTTATGCTATAACTTAGTTAATATTCTCAATTTATTTTCTTCCAATTTATTTTTATATTCTAATTTATTTTATTCTAATGTTTTTAACTTTTATTTTTTAATATAAAAAAGACAAAGGTGTATAGAGAGAATATAACTAATAATAATAATAATAATAATAATCTGTTTATAGTCTCTGAAAAATGGAGAAAAAATATTCAACGGACGAAGAAATTTGTTGAAAGAACTCTCCGATGGGTCAGATGGGGAAAATGACAATTATGAAATAGATGGATATTGATAATCCGATGATGATCCGGAGTATTCTCCAAGTGATGAGGAGGTTGAGCCTTCGGAAATGATTGCAACATAGAATGGGCTAGATAGCGATGAGAGTCAGCAAACTTTAGAAAACATCAAGGCTATTGAAGAAAGAGAAGAAATACAGAGGCAAAAAAACCTAAAACCTCTCAACCACACAATATTGACAGATCAATTACAATAAATGTAGAAGGTGGGATTGTGCTTGGTAAGAATGGATATGAATGGAGCACACAACCTCCGGAACCTGATTCGAACCAAGCGCCTGAAAGGATTTCCGTGCACATTATTAGATATTAACGTAGATATAAGTTAAAGAAAAGTGTATCTTTTAATAAAATAAAAAAATAGTCCCAAACATTAACAAATTTTGAATAATTTCACCAATTATCAGTTGCACGTGTAAAATTTACGTATCAATACCATTAAGCGGGAAATAATATCACTACCGTTCTAGGGTTAAACATCCTTCAGGCAGGAAATTCTTTAATTTGTTTTTAAACGAAGAACATTTCGTATAGAATTAGAGCATTCTGACAGTTAAATCTCCTGGAAATGACACCTTCTAAATATTTATATTTGTGATTGGGAGTTTGAGGCGTATTCTTGTATTTTATGATTGTGTAAAATAAACCTATGTTTTGTTTCAGATCCTGCGAACCCTGATAATAAGCAAGTGATAAAAGATCCTGATTCTTTATGTGCAGAGGCGTCTTTATAATATAAAATAAAGCCCTTCTAGCCTTAGGAATAAATATTCGAGAATCTGTGTTTCCTTTAGAACCTATAAATTTCCTTTCTTTCTTTAAAGCCTATAAATGTTATCTAAGATTAAATCATATAGATAATTCGTGTTTTCATCGACCTTTAGGTCGCAGTGTGATAATAATTTGTATTTATGTTAGGGTTGTTAAAGAATAATCTCTCATTTCTTCATAATTCAACTGGTGTTAAAAGTGCATTAGTGCTTTATGTATAGAAGTTTCTTGATTGTGATGTAGCCTTTTAAATAACTAAGTGGATTTCCGACCATATTCCAATTACACCAGGCAATATAAAACTTATCTTAAATCTATTTCTTCACCTCTTTATTATCCTTCTCATTTGCTGAGGCAATTTATTCTTCTTCTGTTTTACTCCTATGGCTTATTTTATTACTATGTACAAATGAATTTGCGATGCGCCGGCAGCATGAACACATGGTATACGAGATACTACGAATCTAATTAGCGAGGAAAATATATAAATATAAAGGTAAACTAATTCTACTAAATGTTGGATCGTGTATTCTTGAAAAATCTAATACAAGTGTTCCGGGTTAACCTGCACATCATATTCATATTGTTTTTAAGTGTTGGATTGATTTATCTGTTTCGAAAGATAAAATGCCCGCATATTATTTCTTGTATCAAGAACATTCACATAATAAAAAATAGAAAAAGGGCAGTAAACAAAAAAACAGAAATAAAATACCTCAATCATATATTCTGTAATATTTTAACTTAAATTAATCGACTTTAAATTATGACTCGAAATAATCGAGTTCAAGATTTACTTGTAAATAATCGATTTTTAGTCAGCTGACTTAACTTACCTCGGGAACCTCTCAGTACCATTTACCTCCTCTGTGAGGACAGTCGCAACGTAATGTAAAGGGTAATCGGGCACTTCAGAAATGTAAGAAGAAATTTATAATTAGATTTAATAAATATATCATAGATTAAGGCACTTACTAATACAATATATAGCAAAAGAATTATTAAGGGATTTGTTAAATTAATGTAACTAATAATTTTTTATATTCTTTTCTTTTAAAAGGGATAGCCTCTGAAGAGGTGGCAAATAAGCCACGAAACATGTAGGTCAGCTTCAATAAAGTTTTCACCGAAAAATGTTTTTTATTGGAGACCCTTGCCATAAAATTTGAAGAATAATTATAATATTGGGTCCAGAATAAGAAGAATTTAATTAATATTTAATGTTGGCTGAATTTTTAGGTTGGTTGAGAGGTACCTATTTATTTATATACGTTGTCAAATATTTACAAATACGTTTACGATATTAAGGAGTTGAAGATTACTTACAAAAATAAGTGTTCACGACAACACCAACCCTTATGATAAGTAAAAAGAAGTTCAAAAAGCAGCAGTCAAAAACATCATAATTAGGCAAAATATCAATTTACTGGATTCCAGACAGAACAGTCCTAAATACAATGTTTTGAAACCTAAAAATGTATTTCAGTGGTGCATGGTATATTTTTCTGTAATTCATTAAACAAAAATAAATTTACTATGTTTCGATGACTTAAAAAAAGCTTTTATAGTCATAAAAGAGTCATCACATTTGGTTCATTGAAGATTAGATGCTTAGCCATTAATGTGAAGATGTGCTTACGAGGGAATGTTGGACTTGGACGATATATGCTCCAGTAATCTGCGGTTTGTTTGTGTGCTCAGAACGAGAGAGCAGGGGCTTGCGCGGATGTCTCAAACGCATACCAAATTTTACAATAGTTGTAAATGAATGGTGCTAATTTTTAAGCATTTTTTCGAAGAAATTCGATTGAATGATGAATGAACAATGCTGAATATACTTCAGAAACGGAGAAGAGTGATATTTCAGTTCAACTTAATAGGCATAGCTCACGTACACCGGGATATTTCTGCCAAATCTCATTTAGATTGTTATTGTGAAAAGAAAGGCCATCTAACAAAAAACTATATTTTTTGTAAAAAGGTGGTTTTGATGATAATGATAGCTAAAAATATTGATTTATTATAAAGAGAGGTTAGTAAAGATATCCACCCTTTAACGAACATCTATTTATATAATTCAATAAACTAAAACAGTATTAAAAATGTCCGGGACGCAGGGGCTGCGTAAACTAAACCTATTTCCCACGTGAATTTTAATAATAGAAAAACCTACTAATTGCTACTAACACAACATGTGAATATTAGGTGAATAAATACAAACAGTAATAAGAAATCTTTCCCCTCCCGGCGGAAAGCGTCTCAAATGTAAAGAAACAGGTCTGCCCAATGGCTTCAGTTTTCATAACTGAAACATATCAGAATATAACATATTAATTTTATTGAAAAGTATGTACTATATCTAGTACTGTAATTTATAATGAATCAGAATAAATTTTATCTGAATCAATCAAATTTTAGTAGTCCAAGAATTTAAGACGGGGGGGGGTGTGACAAAAACCTATTCATTTGCCTGTATCTTGTACAATAAGGGTCTCTGGAAAACAATATTTGGTATTTAAGATTCGAATAATGTGCTTTATTGAATAATACATTATTGTTTACGTAACTCGAGTAGAAGTGGAGGTTTACTGAAGTCTGAAAACTGGAAAATTCAAATATCTCGGTTAATATTCAAGATAGGGAATAAATGTATATAACAATATTTATAGTACATGTAATTTACAATAAGATTTATTTTATACACGATTTCGACCCAACTTATAGTCACGGAGATATTTCGAATTAACAAAATGCGGAAATGAAAACGGTGCGATTTCAGCCGTTAAAGAACTTGATATCTATTTTTACATAAAACGACTAAATATCGATTTTGGTAACGATAAAAACAAAATTGCGACCGCTATAGGTAATACAGTTTTGAATGGACCTTATTTTCGTCATCTACTGGGTAGGATCGATGGACATTTGAAGAAAAAATTCGAAAATCGCGTCATGAGTACGACCTCAATGGCTGATTTCCCTTGAGGGAATTGCTAAAAAGGGGAAACAAATTTTACTAATGTTAACAAGAGTTGATTTGATGACTTATTTACTCGATAAGGCTCAGCAATTTTTCTACATCACCAAAATATGTGTTCATTTAATTGAAGTGATAAACATAATAAATAATGAATAGTTTCAATAAAAATAAATTAAAATTTTTTAATGGATATTACCGCGGATGAAGTTTCCGTATTGTGGGTGCACATTTTAAAGGCTTTATTTACATTTGCGTTTCAAGGCATAAAATTAATACATTACCAGTTTATTAGCCGGTTTGTAACCCAATCACCTAAAAATAGTTCCATTCATTTCATTGTATAACAAGAGCATAGCTGAATTAACTTATTAATTGGATTTAAAACAACTCAAATAACCTTCGGTAACGACTTTTTTGTGGTTTACAAATATTTTCAAGAGTGAAGGTTTAGTTATATACACAAAACACGAATTTACAGTTATAATAGCTATTATATTAACAAATAACCGGCTAATAGGGTTCAGAATATGTTTTCAGTATATGAAAATCAAATCAGGTCAGTGTGAAATCCAATATTTTATTTCCGACTTCAGTTAATGTAATCTCATATTTTCCTAGTATTAAAAGAAAATGAATAGGATAAAATAATATTGTTTAATATCAATGCTAAGATATGTTATATTTTGAATTCAATGGGAAACCATAATGATTTCACCCGTACAATGACAGGATACTTAGTTCGACATCTGACATAATCTGCAAGGACTATGTCTGAATATAACATGTTATTAATATTAAGATATGTCTTCTTTTTTTTTTTTATTTACGTTTATCGCTTTAATCGAATGAACACGTATCGTTGTGATGTATGCTTTGTTTTAAATCCAATTAATAAATTAAGCCTGCTCTGCTCTTGTAATATAGTGAAATCCACGGAGCTATTTTTAGGTGATTGGGTTACTAACCGGCTAACAAACAGACAATATATTTATTTCATGATAAGTGTTTAACGTAAAAGTATATAAAGCTGTTAAAATATACTACCAAAATATGTACATTGCATTAGCGGTAATATCTGTTAAAATATTTTGAATTAATTTTTATATAGGTAGTCTTATTTCTTCCGTACAAAAGTTGTAGCCGATATGCGGCCTGCGAGGCACCCAACTTTTTGTAACTATCGCAGAGTTCAGAAAGTGAATTAGAGCTCTTACTTAATTGTTCTGGTTGATCTAAACTTCTTTTTTGTTTATCTCAATGACAATAACTGTCTATTTTTCCCCTTATTAATTAGTAGGCGTTGGCTAGCCGGTAGTGGACTAACACAGACACTAGAGGTGGGAGGGGAGCAGTTTAATGAGCTAGGGCCCCCCTGCTCTGGTATAAAGTCTGTTTTGCATAACCCATTATGAAACCTATCAGATAGGGACGGATTAAACAGGAAAATATCCTATCCCACCCTCCTCTTGTTTTAAAGCCACCGCTCGTCCTTAGCACAACATCCGAGAGACGTGTCCCTCAACACTCTTCCCAGGAGTACTAAAAAACTGGACATCCACATATCCCATTATATTTTGCCCTCCCATATTTTATACCATACATAGTTATATTTGGCTTAGAACAACGTTTCTCAAACTGCTTTCCATAGAATATCATTTAATGTCACATGCTGAAACTTGCTCTTAAAATAGATCACTGTGAATATAATATAACTAGATTTTAATTAATATTTTCCAGGGATAAAATATTAATATCCGTCCGATCATAAAGGCAAAGCTGGAACTTCACGAAATGCTTGTGAAAAGTAGTTTTGACTTAAAGAAAGAAGTTAGTCCACAGTTGAAGAAAGCCCAAACAAAGACATTTGAGCTGAAGATGAGCAGGACAGACGAATGATCAAAAACAATAAGGAAAATTTAATCTAAATTTGGGAAAATATTAAACTATGATTGTACAGTGATAGAAATGGAGGGACCTGTCAACTTGATAGACGATATTTGTGTTTTTGGGAGAACTAAAGAGGAACATGATGTTATGCTTAATATGGTCCTTGAAAGACTTATGGTGTAAAACTGAACCCTACCAAGTGTAAATTTTCTAAGTCGTGAATAGTATTTCTGGAGCAAATAATTGATAATGGGGGAGGGTATTGCCAGATCCAGAACAAACCAGGGCGATAAAAGAATTTCTCAGACCTAAAAACCAAAGTGAGCTGAGACGATTTTTAGGAGTGGTGGATTATATGATGAAATCTTTCTAAACTGCTTAAGCCTCTTAATGATCTTTTATCTTCAAAAAATGAGTGGCATTGGACTCAAAATCATGAAGAAGTTTTTGTTTCACTAACAAATGCTTTGTTTAAAGCGCCGGTTACAAAAATAAAATCTAAAGAAATTCATTATAACAATAAATTCAGTTTCTTATGATATATATATATATATATATATATATATAAATAATTTGAGATCTATATATTATATTAGAATTTACATCAAAATTATCAATAATTAAAAATCAGCTAAATCAGTTCCTAGAAGAATTCTCATTTATTTGTTAAACGCATTAGGAAAGCCCGTAATCCTTTTCTCGTGAGTGAGGCTAGAATTAACGGGATTCCATAGTGCAAAAATATTTTGTTTCATCCCAAATTAGTATACTTAATTATTAGATTAAAAATGTTTAAGTAGCCTTCTTGTAATTATATATTTTGTATCCGAAGCCATTCTTCAGATCCTGGTTTCTGAATAAAGTGGAGCATATAATATTAAATATGCAAAGAAAAAGAGTTTGGGCTAAAAATAAAATTGGAGTCACATTTACTATCAGTTACAGGAAAATCTGAACTCCTCTTTATTTATTGGTTGTATAAATAATCATAAAATACTAATGAGAAAGAATTGCTTTTTTCTGTTCTGGCTAACTTGGCTAATGGGCCCTTAATATTTGAACATATTCCAAGCTAAAGGCTAATGTTGTCGTTGTCTGTAACCCCTATCACTCAACCTGTCCCGCCTGTCCCCTTTTCATCAAGGATTCAAGCTTTGGAATAAAACAAATAAACTAGAACTCGTGTTATAAGCAGCCTCCTGCTTTCACTGCCCCCCCCCCCCCGCCGGCTATAGTACGATTGTTAAAGAACTACTTAAGCCAATCCTTATTTAAATTATTATCCTTCCTAATTTGGGCGTACTTTCCTTAACAGAAATCAGCTATTAAGGTTGTACTCCTTCAAGTGTTCACCGATTCGACTAGTAGATGATACAAATATGTGTATACAATACAAAATACACACACACACACACACACACACACACACACACATATATATATATATATATATATATATATATATATATATATAATCATGGAATTATTTGTATATTTCCATGATGACGCGATTTCTTAAAAATTGTCTTTAAACGTCCATCGATCGTGGACAGGAGATGACTAAAATGAGATAGAAAAAGTCCGTCACGCAGGGGCTGCGTAAACTAAGATTTCCCTCGTGAAGTTTAATAATTGAGAAATTTAGATACTGCTAACACAACACCACCGTTAATATTAAGTGAATAAATACAAGCGGTAATAAGAAACCTTCCGATAGGAAGCATCTGAAATGTAAACAAACAGTTTTGCCAACTTCTTACCGGAAAGAAATACAGTTATTGCAATATATCTGAATATAACCTATTCATTTCATTGAAATGTATTTACTATATCTAATACTGTAATTTATAATGAATCAGAATAATTTTTATCTCAATCAATCGAATTTAAGTAGTCCAAAAACTTAGGAAAGGGGTCACCAAAACATATTTGCATGTATCTCGTATATTAAATTTCTCATGAAAGCAATATTTGGCATTTAATGTTCGAATGATGTGGTTTATTACATAACCGAGTTTTGATTATGTAACATGAGTAGAAATTAGGGTTTGCTGAAGGCTGAAAACTGAAAAATGTAAATATCTCGGTTAATAATCAAGATTGGGAATAAACCTACATAACAATATTTATAGTTGATTTAATTTAATATATATTTAAATAATATATATTAAATTAAATAATAAATTTAATTTTTTTAATTAATTTAATTTTAATAATAATTAGAAAATAATAAATTTAAATAAATTATATATACTATAAGATTGATTCTATATATTTTTTAGATCCGACGTATAGTAACGGAGATATTTTGAATTTTCATCCGATTTCAGTCGTTAACGAACTTGATCTTTCTTTTTACATTAAACGACTAAATATCGAATTTGGTAACGATTAAACAATAATTGCGATATATATATATATATATATATATATATATTAGGGTGGGCCGAAACAAATTTTTATTTTTTTTTCTTAATGCTATACCGAAAAAAACTTGTCGCTATTATGTGTTATCAAAATGCAACAAAGATAAAAAATACATACCTAACCCCCAGCTAGCGCAACACACTTGAAATTTCGAAATTTCACTAAAATCACAGGATTTTACATTTTTTTTTAAAGTACCCAAACAGCTAGATATTGAACTGCTATAGTGAAAATCATTTATATTAGAGTTATAAAAACACAATGGGTTATTGAAAATATATATTTCTTTTAATTTTAGGTAGCGCAAATGCCTTCAATATAGTTAATTGATCAGTTTTCGAGTGTTATCCGGCTGTAATTTTTTAAACCCACTACCCATGTGTTTTTTTAGAAATATAATGTTGATGCAACAATTACCTGTAGGAAAAAAATAAATAGGCAATTTACATTTTCCAAATGAGCTTATTAATTACAAAATTTATCGTGAAATACAAATTGTCAATTCCCAGACTTCAACATTTTATTGTGCTTCTCTTAGAATAGTCCTTTAAATATTTGTAATTTTGAAATCTTGTTTGCTGGAAAAACTTGGCATTGATTGTTCGTATGAAACCATCTCTGTTCTTGGCACCAACGAGTTTTGAAGAGGTTTTAGTAGCATCCTTAGAGCATGAAGGCTGCGAATGTGAAACTAATGAAATGTTAGACGACATAGCCTGATTTTTTGTTCCTTTACGTTGCAGTCTTTTGGTAATTTTTTTTTGACTCCTTCTTGTATAGATTTCCAATTTTTCCTTGTCCAAGATTTCTTTGGAAATACATAAACTTAAGTTCAAGCACCGGAATTTTTTTATCTTTTTCACATTGACATGAAATTGATAAAGGGCACTCACAGATCTCCGGGACCTTTTTGCAGTTGCAGGAGTATTCTGTTTTACATTTACATGCAGATACATCAAAGAGTGATAAAGCCTTTTGCTTGAATTCCTCAATTTTTTGTTTGTATTTTTCTTTTCCTTGTCACGCTTAAAGGACTTCACTAGATTACGGTAGCTATTGAGGTATGAATTTATTAATTGCACAATTCTGGAGGGCGTCACTGTTGGTATTGATGATTGTCAAAGAGGGCTTTTATTTTTGGAGCGACAATATTATAATAGCCTCTCAAATATCTACTTCTCGGTGAAGACCGTCGTCACTGGCTGATGAACGAGTGCAGTTGGTAAGCGCTATCGCTATCTTTAAGCCAGTCAAAAGTTGTACTTTTTTTGTTTTGTATTTGATATACGTGGTATTGGAAATACCCTGTATTTAAAAAATGAAAACCAATATAAATGGTATTAACTACTGTATTTTAAAATAATATTTCAAATTCAAATTTTTGCCCAGGCATACCACTGACAAATAAATTGTTAAAAAAACTAAAGGACAAGTGTTCTTCAGGTGTGTTTCAAAGTGTTCTTTGAGTGTGTGTGTGAGCGCACGTGTGCGTAAGTGTGTTTGTGTGTGCGTATGTGTGTGTTTGTGTGTGTGTGTGTGTGTGTGTGTGTGTGTGTGTGTGTGCGTGCGGGCGCGTGTGTGTGCGTGCGGGCGCGTGTGTGTGCGTGCGGGCGCGTGTGTGTGCGTGCGCGTGCGTGTGTGTGTGTGTGTGTGTGTGTGTGTGGGCGCGCGTGCGCGTGTGTGTTATATACTTAACCCTTTTAGTGTCGAGCGATGTTATATCGTTGTTCCCGCACTTGAAAAAAGTGCCAACGACGATATCCAGGGTGTCCCAAGTTCCCTTGCCACCCTTAAAAAAGTGCTTCAAATCGACAATTGTATTAATAAAAGGCTGAGACGTATGTGCTATAATTATGACCCCTGAAAAATCTTTTCAGTACATATTCAAACTCGTAACCTTCTCCTAAAAGGAGTAAAATAAATACCGTACAATTGATTGTAAAAGTAAAGAGACATTTTTTTTTTAAATATGACCTATTTAACTTCTCTTAACTTATTAGAAACTTTAAACTGATAGTTGATCAATTATAAAGTTCTCGCTTACTATTTAGACTAGACTTCATTAATCATAATCGATATACTTTTATTATAAATCAGCTGACTTGACCCGCCATGCTTTTTTAAGCCATTCTCCAACTGGCACGGCTAGTGGGAGGTTCTATAGAAGGATGTAGCCGTTAGTGAAGTAGCCTTTTTGTAGTAGAATTTCTCCTGATGAGGCGTCATACATACGGACGCGGAACAAGTAGAAAAATAAAAATGATTTTTAAAATAATCATTTGAAGTATTCATTATTTTGTTGACCTTCCGCCATAGAATTGGTTAAAGTAAAGAGAAATTATACATTGCATTGATGCCTGGAATACGTCAGGCGACAGAAACGAAGAGTCAATTTTGACAAAACGAAAAAAATAAAACTCATCAATATTTTGTTACAGGTGTATCCACATTGTACTACCTGTATCTAAGCGTAGAGAGTACGAAATAATAGGCAATCTATATGATAATTGGGAAAATAACCGGCCTGCATAAACGACCTTTTAAATTTCCTATAGGAAACTAAATTATGCAACAAAATATCATACAGTCTTCATAAAAGTAGCCAGAATGCACCTGTATACTGCACATTGACCCGACTAGTTAATAGGTTGAGAAAGAAACAAGAGGGTCTCATAAAGTATAATTTCAAAAAGTTCCAAATTAATTAGAACATGAGCGAAATTCAATACCGTTGTGCTATTAGTTTCTGCATTAGGACGTCTTTGCATATTTAAAACTGGCAGATCCTTGTAATGCCCAGGCTTGTCTGTATTAATTTAAAATATTTGTTGCCGAAAATTGTATCCTAGAAATTATAAATAGTGCTTCTTGGCTCCACAATTTTAGCAGATTTCCTTTAAGGGAAATCAGCTATTGAGGTGGTACTCATGACGCTATTTTCGAAATTTTTCTCCAAATGTGCATTAATCCTACCTAGTAGATGACGAAAATGAGGTCCGTTCAAAACTGTATACATATTAAATTATTCAGATTCAATATAAATTACAGTAGTATATATAGTAAATAGTTTTCTATCAAATTAAGACGTCATATTGAGATATAATACAGTAATTGTGTTTTCATTCCTGTAAGAAGTTTGTAGAACTGTTTGTTAACATTTCAGATGCTTTCCGTCGGGAGGTTTCTTATTATCGTTTGTATTTATTCACTTAATATTCACGGTGGCGTTATGTTACCGGTATGTACATTTATCTATTGTTAAACTACACGCGGGAAATCTGCTTAGTTTACGCAGCCCCTGCGTGACGGACTTTTACTTTTTAATGCTAATATACTGTCACAACACTATCACGTAACTCCTATTGATAAATAGTATTCGTCAAAGGTTCAGAGCGTCATCAAGAAGTCGAAAGACCTGTTAGAAAGAAGCGAAAATCTCGAAGGTCAACATCCTTTCATGGCTCTCTGAACACTTGATTACATCAATATTAAGCTGTTATAGGTCTCGTGTATGGTAGAAGGAACTTACGGTATCTGACCCACATCCCATATCGATGCAATCATTGGACATATATCGACAGTTGCTGGCACGAATGTCGTTTATTGAATTATGTCAGCTTCATCTTAATCCCTGTATTTTGAAGCTGCATGGATAGACGGCAATGTAATGGAGGACTACTACGATAGCGATACATCTGTTATTCTATTAGAGGAATTCTTAGCCTGTTCATCTAAACATAATAGTTTGACATTACGGAGTTTCTTAAAAATATATATTGTCTACTTGCTAAGAAATCCGGTAAGAAGATGTGTATGGAGTTTCGTGGTTCTCCAAACTGTGGTAAAACATGGCCCTATTTGGTGTTATTCGAGGTGATGATCAATTATGGGATTATTGGAAATTTCAACAAATATTCAGTTTCCTTTTGAGAACTATAGAGGCCCTAATCTCCTTCCCATGGACGGACCTTACCCTGAGCCTGCATCATTTGAGAAGTTGCAACTTTTATTTTCAGATGCAAACACGTCTGGAAAAATTAAATATAAAACTCACAGACCGGTTCTTAAAACACTGATTCTGATTGCTACAAAAAGACGTGTTTTTCCTCAGAATGAAGAGCTTGCAGTGAGAATGACGTTGTACGCCTTTGTGCAATATGACTTCTCCGATCGCACCAAGAAAATCTTACTTGTTGCCTTTATAAATTTATTAAAAAAATACAATATTGTGGGGTTTGAAAAATAAAATACAATTTCATTAAAACTGGGTTTCTTTTGTACATGAATTCCATGAATATGTTCAGCATTATACATGCCTGATACATTATAATCTCGATCATATACAGAATGTATATGACCGTGAACATCTGCTCTAGTAAACTGAGTATTAATATTGGAGGTAAGTTTAATTTCAGTCTCTATATAATACACTGCAGAAGCATTCACTTGCATCTAAATAACTTGGTGCATTAGACTGAACTGGTAATACACCGATATGGACTTGTGACTGTGAGATTGTATGAAAGGGCCGTTGACATGTTCTCTTATACATTCGTTGATCAACAGGAACCATGTATTCACTGTCATGTTCCCAATCTAAGTGCCATTCTACTTTAGTACCTTTAACATCCTGCTCTGTAGCAATCCTATTACCGTCAATACCGACACTTATATTATAAATGGAAAACATACTTCCATGCTATTGACGATTCTTTCTTACTATTTCATCAGTTTCAGAAAGATTACGTTTTACATAAAACGTAAACTTAGGTTTATATTTAGAGTTTAAGCAAGGAACATCTTTATGATACGAAACATTAAATACATTCGTATGTGATGTAAGATCAACATGACCTGTATCACATTTAAAAGATTCGTTTTCTTTATCCTTTGGCAAAAATATACATGCATAAAACGGAGGAGACCTGATCGTCCAAAGACTGGTTGGAAATTCTGTTTTAAATTCCGCATAGGATGTTTTCGAACCCCACAAACGTGATACTATCCTAGACACATCTGTTTAGTCTATGGCAGCATAAGTAGGATTCATTGGTGTAGTTGGATTAGGTGTGGTTTTGGGGTGTCTTAGAAGATATTTATGATTTAGACCAATAGAACTTATACCGAATGACCGGATGTTTGTTGATTATTCGCCTGACCAGACAAGGTTGTTGCAGTATCGAAACTACATCTGACCTCGAGGTGTTATTTTCACCGACACCTCCTCTATATATACACTACGAGGCACATTATCAAATTCCTGAGCGATAAATAAAAAAGAAGATAGTCAACGGCAGTGGCGGCTCGCGTATAGGCACTGCGGAACTGCAGCACCCCCACTTTCCACTTGATATTATCTATAACATTTAATATAATGAGCCTTTTTTCTTTAATTCTTTCTTTATACTTGTATAATATACAATCCTTAAGCTTAATGCAGTAACCATCCCCCAGTTTATGAAAAAAGATACAAAAATCTTTGTATGGAACTGTGCGCTTCACAGTTCCAGTGGCGAGGTGTTTGACTGTGGTGCGCATGCGAACACAGGAAGCTCCACGCGAGGCTGCAAGAGAGAGAGAGCACTGTCGTTCCCGCAGTGCCGACCCTGGCGTGCTAAGGCTAAAAATTTTCTGGAGTAGCACCCCCACTAATTTTAGCTAATGCAATAGGAAGGACATTTTATTACCCTCGGTGTTTTCATACATATGAAATTGATAACCCCATGTTTGAAATAAATGGCCATGCTTTATTGTCCACGAATTACTCGATATCGTAGTATTATGTAGAATTTGTTATTCCACAGCCTGAACCATAACGACAGGTCCTCCACCTATAGTTTGTCCACTTCCCCCTACAAAAGACCTTTTCTCTCCGTCCGTAACATCCAAAGCGGTGTCCTTAACAGATGTTAACTGGTTAAAATATTACATATTGTCCATTACATATGAATCCTCTGTCGTTTCGTTAGATGGTCCTGGCTGTTGTGTTGAGGATGTAAGGGCTCTTAAATACCTCTTCGTCTATTAAGTCGATCGCTAGTAGTTGAAAATCCACTATGTTAAAACTGTTGGTCCAACTATATGAGCACTCTGTTCGAATCTTCTGATGATTGCAATATAGTCTTTGATTACGTTGTTCCTCTGCGTAGGAAATAATATTAGCTCTAGCCTAATTAGCTAAAAAACGTTGGCGTCACCCGTACACAGCTCTGCTATAATCTTTTCTAGATGTATTACCAGGCATACTATGATAAAGAGGCCGTCCAGCAATTGTCTCTAGTGCATATTTGCCGCTGAGACTAACAGCTCCTACGCCTGAATGCCAATTACCTGTAGAGAATAAATCAGAAGAGAACCCGCTTATACACATCTATCTGCTGTTCGTATGTCCTCAGGTGTTAATGCAGCTAAATAATCTAAATCGTGTATTTGTGCAATACGATCGTGTTCTTCTACAGTCCCCTCTTCAAAGCTGTCTGTACCGGGCCCAAAGTATTTGTGGCCTGGTAAATGAAACGACATAAATGAATAAAGGACACGCGCAGAGGGAGTCCTGGAATGAAAAAGGTTATTGCCGCTTTCTAACACGCGCCACCCCCACCCTTGACTCGGACCTTATGAAAGGAGATTCATAAAAAAGCATTTCCAACACCACAATGACGATGACAAATAAGAGAAGAATGGGCACCACCCATAAAATGACCCGCGGGGCCCATAGATATTCTGCAGTAACTGTAAAGCCACATACATTGAACAAAGTGGGAGAAAGATAAGAAAGAGGCTAAATGGGAACATTACGCTGGGCACGGAGTTTTCTTCGCATGCTCAGAAGGAGTAGAATGCCTTGTTGGCGGTGATGTATGAATTTCTTTATGAGGCAAAAAAGGTCAAGAATCTGAATACTGCTGAGGGCATATATATTAAACATGATAAAATGGAGGATGAGGACAGAAAGGAAGACGTAGCCAGACTGCGACATGTCAGTGATAACGCAGAAGATGCAGTCGCCGGCAGCCGTTGTTAAAGCTACTGCTCTTTATAGGCATCTACTCTCTTTTCCTCTCCATTCTTTGGTTATACTTTATGTTGTTTCTTCCGCGTACACTTTCCTCTGGTATATCTGTTCTTTCATCCCTTTTAGATTGTTTTTTAAATGAAGATTCAGGTTTAATAGTTGTTTTAGGTTTTCATGTTATCGGTTTTTTTTTTTTATATTGATTTATTATGTTTGTAAGATGCCACATATTTGTAGCGGTTTTGATAGTTAATTTTAGTTTTATATGTTTTTAAGTAATGATAGTCCTTCTTTTTTTCTGTTATATTTATTTCTATTGTTTACTTCTAACTTGTATTTTAATTGTGGTTTTCTTTCTTTTTTAGGCTAAGGTTGTTTTTGTATTTATCCAATAATTTAAATACTGTTGGTTGCTTATTTTTCATATGGTTTTTGTTTATCTCAACAGACACTGAAGATAGAGCTGTTGTTCTGAAAGTGCACTATGTCTCAATAAAAGCATTGTAGACGAAAACAGGTTTATGTTGTACGTTCAGATTGATTCGATCCTCTTCCACCTAGGTTCCCTGGAAGAATGTAAAATTTATTGTATGATTTTGCGAATTCGATTTCCCGTAAAAGTCAACTTTTACAAAATTGTTTAAATTTAAGCTCTACCTAATAGGAACGCTGATTAGAGTCAGCGTGGTTGCTTTAAGTGATGCCATTTAATTTAGACTTTTCCTTCTGAACAAACTAGCCTTTCATCGCCTTCGGTAATGTTTTCCGGCTTTCGTAGGCCATTTTTCTGTTTTTTGTTGTTTTTTTTATCAGGCTTTAATATTTTATATTAACTGAAGGTGTTTTTCTAAAGTAGGCTCGTCCTCTTCTTCCCTTGCAAAATTTCGACAGCTATTCAGCTTCCTTCTTAAGGTTCTTCATTATGAGAGAGTTTCGTCTGGAGAAGAGCTTATTCCCTGGTTTTCTCATAAACAGCAATGTGGACGGCACTCCGAAAATATGTTCGACCAGAAGTGTAGCAAATAGAAATTTATTTTAATATGTATGGGGGTGGAGCCGAAAAAGAAAGAATACTAATCCTTGTGAAGAAGCCCTGAACATTAAAGGAACTTCTTAGAACAATTATAAGGAGTAGTTGATTCAACAAAATAAGTAGTAATGTAATAAGTGTCCTGAAGTGAATCTGAAGGCAATTGACTGCCGTTAGCCGTACATTCAAGCGTAGTCATCATATTCCTACTAATCACTTACTCTATAGGAGCATAGGTACCGACGAAAGATCTGGCGACAAAAGATTCTAAGTTAAGTTAGATTAATCGCCGGATCGTTGCTTCGCTGCCATTAACCATCCAACCCAAACCATCTTTTATTTTGTGTAATGGTTATTAATGCTAGGCCTTTGTTTACTTTTCCAAGCAACAGCCTCGTCATTTGGAGCCACCGCCCAAACAATACACAGCTCCTTATTCATCTCTCAGCGCCGCTCTCTCGCTCCGTCCGATATTGCTCCGATCTTCCCCCACCCCAGCCTCTATCCACCCCTACCGTCGCCTTTTCACTCTCTACCGCATCTTAACTCATTGTATCTCTCCTTTTCACAGCTCTCTCCCTCTCACCCTCGCACTCCTTTTCACTAACTCTGCCACCTTCATTCTATCTTCCATTCACTCCCTTCGTATTTATATGCTTATTTGTATACAATAACTCGCTTTAGCTATATCAATGCTTTATTGGTCCATATATATAAAATAAATATTAAAAGGTCCGTCACGCGGCGTTAACTAAGCAGATTTCCCACGTGTGCACCGTAATTGCGTTTACCTCAAAACTGAACACCAGGACTTCCCCTACGACTTACAAGAACTATTGAGGGGAGACAGCCCACACATTAACAATATATTCTCATACTTACACAAAATTGAAATATATGATAACATTTAACATGCATTAATCATCCACCAACTGTATATGTATTTTTTTTTTTTTTTAGTATTATTGCTAAGTTATGTGTTACTATTACTTGTTGCTAAGGTATTTGTTATTGTTGCTTGTTGTTAAGGTATATGTTATTATTACTTGTTGTTTAGGTATTTATTATTGTCCCTTGTTGTTAATGTATTTGTTATTATTACTTTTTGCTAAGGAATTTGTTATTATTACTTGTTGCTAAGGTATTTATTATTGTTACTTGCTGTTAAGGTATTTTTGTTATTATTTGTTGTTAAGGTATTTATTATTGTTACTTGCTGTTAAGGTATGTTTTTTTTTGTTATTGTTACCTGTTATTACTTTTGAAAGGGCAAATCACCTTCGATGTGGTGTCCATTAATAAATAAATTGAAATTGGTATTTACCTAGTAACAATATTTGGTATTTAGACTTCGAATAAAGTGCTTCATAACATAATAGCATATTTTTAATATGAGATAAGTAGGAGTGGAGGTTTACAGAAAGCTGAAAACTAAAAAATGCAAATTTCTCTGTTAACAACCAGGATAGTCAAAAAATGTCCATAATAACATTTATAGAAAATTACATTTGCTATAAGATTCGTTTTATACAATTTTTCGATCCGACGCACAATAACGGAGAAATTAAGAATTTTCAAAATTCTCCCCCTGTGACCCCTTGCCCGATTTCAGACCTAAACGAACTTGATCTTTCTTTTTACATAAAACGATTATATATCAAGTTTGGTACACACAATTTTGAACGGACCTCATTTTTGTCGTCTCCTAGGTAGGATCGATGGACATTTGAAAAAAAAATTCGAAAATCGCGAAATGAGTAAGATCCCAATAGCTGATTTCCCTTAAGGGAAATCTGCTAAAAAAATCTCTTGTTGAATACATATTCTTTACTTTTCGTTAAATGCAAACACTACAATGCTTGTTAAACATTTTCATATATTATGGTATAAATATTGTCCTTGGATACTACTTCAGAGATTAGAGGTTCTCTTGAAATATCATGCAGCGCTCCAGTTTGTTCAAGCATTAATTTCGGTACTAGTAGATTATCGGGAGGCCACCCATTTAAAGATGATTATCTAATCATAATTAAAAGAAAATCACTTTATTATTTAAAATAACACAATTGTAGAATTTATATATTGCAGAATGGTTAACGAGAGACCACTCATTATTTACAGATAAAATATTGCTTGTTCAAAACCGCGTATCGCTATTCGCTGTTATTGCTATCGCTTTAGGTTGTTCATACTTGACGAGGCTATCTTAGTCATTCTTTTTCTTTTGTTATGAGAGAATGAGTGGTCGTTTATTAGCAACACTTGGTGATCGTTTATTATCACCACTTATAGATCGTTTATTATTACACCACTTGGACAGCTACCTTGCAGTGTTCATGTGGCAGTCAACGGCCAGGGATGGCGCTACTCCGCGGCATCATCCAGTTTTGAGCTAACTATAATTTATAATTACTTTTTCTTATAACTTTTATCCTTCAAAAAAAATCTAGTAGTGTTATTTTAAATAATAAAGTGATTTTCTTTTAATTATTATTTAATTATCGTCTATATAAAGATCCAATTTACACAATGGAACGTTTTTGCTCACAGGTGAACGTTAAGACTTTAAAACTTCCACGACTGTGACAAGCTACGGGAAAGGGAAACCGTTAAAACCATGTTTAGCTGACTAGCCTATACTCAGTAGTGTACTTTTTTCGAGAAATATGCTCTAGAAATATAGTGCAGACTTTGAAATAGCGTGGGAAGATTCGCAAAGAGAAATCACAGCGTGGTTTTGGGTCCGTCATGCTTCCCTTGCCCGAATCCTTGAAAAGTGCAACATACTGTTAACTTTTAATCATATTCTTATTAATATGTTATATGACATGTAGTATGAAGTATTTACAGGCTACACCAGGTAATTGATCTCGTGAACAGGAAAAACCTGATTTTCACTGGACCGAACAAGAGAATAAGAGGGCCAGAAGGACACGCAGTGGTTTCCCATTGCCTTCTGGATCGCACCGTCCAGCAATAAAGGCTTCATGAGGAACATTCCATTCACACCAGTAAAGGCATGGAGAAAATTCGATTCAAGGCCAGAGTTGTTAGATAGCCATCCCTCGGTAGCCTGTAGCCTGCATCAGCTGACTTATGATAGGCATTGGACAGTATGAGTATGCAGGCTACAATTTTAATCTACCCTCCAGTCTTCCCTAACTGACATGTTTTAAGCGAGAATTCACAGAAGGAGGGGATCATATAACATATTTATTCAAAACATAGAATTTCAACAATTCTTGTTCAATAGTACGAAATAAACTTTTAGGAAACACCTCCCAGTTATTTTTTCCTTTATTTTTTTCTGTTATTTTTTGAGGGTCAAAATCTCTTTTACACATAAAAACGTGAAGGGAAATAAACAATGCAATTTTTAGTTAATTTATGGGATGCAGATTTCACAGCAGTGTTGTTGGAAGTGAAGAATATTGTGTACTTGGAGGGAGAAAAAAACGCCCAATTCTTCACAAGTTTTTTATTTCAGCGCTAAGCGCTTTCGAAGACCATTTTCTTTATCTTCTGAGTTACTTGCATGCGCACATAGGGAAAGAAAGGAAGTGATTCCCTATGAACGTATCCAAGTAGCTTTGAAGATGGAGTGTAGTATTCGAAAGCGCTTATAAAAAACTTGTGAAGAATTGGACGTTTTTTTCTCTCCAAGTTTAAGAGATTTAGTTGTAGGGAATGTGGTTTTAAGTAATCAAAATTGAATGTATTATTTAAAAGCAACATAAGCTACCGCTTAAATTTTTACATTTTTTCTGAAACTTGAATCACGCAAAAGTGTGCAAAATATTCTTGGAAAGTTGCGTTCTTATGAATACAAAAATACACATCTAAATAAGGGCCCCCTCCATCGAAATAAAAAATAAAATAATAAGGTAAATTAAGTCTGGTAGAATGTGAAAGAAGAATTCGGAAAAAGAAGAGATGGAATGAAGACACGGAATGTAGAGAAAAGAGGGCAAGCTGTGGACTGAATTACAAGCAGGTGAAGGGGAGGGAAATCCCCGTGAAAAATATCAGACAAGGAGGGCCCTCATTTTCATCTTAGTCCCGCAAGTGTAATAAACTTATCATATCCCTATCAGGAAGCCGGTGGCATAGCGGTCCGACCATCAACCCCCACCCCTCCTCACAGCCTCTGTCTCCAGCTGTTACCTCCCCATACATACGGGCTAGCCGCATCCCTTTCTTTGAATAGGCGTAACGGGAAAACTTGGCCCAAGGATATAACCCAGATGTAGGTGTATTACCTGCGCCTCTAATAAATTCTGGATTCCCGACACAGCTTACAAATATAAGGTTTGTTCCCTCATTGGCCTTTGGTCGAGTACACCTGGCAAGCTTCCCTTGCTAGGAAACCATCTTCAAGGTCTTTTATCACTGCAGTAGTCGCACGTCATCTGAGAGATGACTTGGAGAGACTTTTTCAACTGCTGAGTAAAGAACCTGCTTAGCTACCTTCCCTCCATCCCTAGAGCCTTCCACCAGTACTGATTCAACCCTTTTCAGATCTCCAGTACTGCACATGACCTTGAGGCATCTGTGAGATCCCGCGCGACTACCTTTGTAAGTAGTGCAATGGCAGATTTACAGGGAGCTTAAAAGTATAAAAAATAGATAAATAAATTCAAGCTTCTTCGCTTCTAGGAAGGAGGGCACCCTGGTTTCCTATGCCCCAAAAAATAAGTCCAAAATAAGAAATGTATTGGCTATATCAAGTATGCATTTTGATAGATAAATAAATGAGATCCTGTTCTCTTGAAAAGAAAAAGCCTTCCATTATAACACATTATAATGAAACCAAAGTAGGTGTGGACACATATTGGATACAATTTGTTCACTTTATAATGTATCGAGAAATTCCAGAAGGTGGCCTATGGTAGTATTTTTTTCTCTTCTGAATATTTCGGAGATCAATTCTCAAGTAATTTATTTAAGAAATATTTCATTTTATAAACCTACTTTACTATTTTATTTTATTTTATAAACCTGACGATATAATGTGTATGTATAACATATGTATTTATCAGTTTTATATTTTGTAAGCCAAGATAATGTGTGAAATATTTTTTTTCATATTATATAATCATAAATCATGTATATTCTTCATACAATGCATCAATTATAACTTTTACACAAATATTAGTACAGGCTTAATTAAAACTAACCTTCTTACATTAATACTTAAGAAAGGCGGTAAGTCATCTGAGAGATGACGTGCGACCACTCTTGTACTGATGAGGGACTGCAGTTTGCTTCAATCTCAGAATCACAAAGCGTATCATTGTAGAATAATTGTCACCAGCTTTAATGTATGAATTTTTGGAATTAAAGAAAACATTTACGAGTAACATCTGGGTCTTTAGAGATGCTTTCAAAGTTGAGAAGTTACCTTGTGGATGCCCGTGGATTATTGGGACCAAGACAATGAAGTGCTCATTAAATTCAATTTTTCTATGTGTTATACATAGATAAATCCACAATTTGATGACACTCTACCTTTATCTAAGAATCAAAATATCACAGTTTCATGTAAATAACTAAGATCCATCCAGGTTTTAGAGAAGGGAAGAATGGAATGCTCGGAATATTTATGCTATTATGATTTGGATCAGAAAATGTAAATTTAAAATCCTACAATTTTTGTTCAATGCATTTTTAGTCTAACACGAATGTTAACCAAGTTGTATTCTTTATTTTAGCAGATTTCCCTTCAGGGAAATCAGCTATTGAGATCGTACTCATGACGCGATTTTCGAAAACTTTCTTCAATTGCCCATGGATCCTACCCAGGAGATGACGAAAATTAGGTCCGTTCAAAACTATATATCTATATATATATATATATATATATATATATGTGTGTGTGTGTGTGTGTGTGTGTGTGTTTGGCTGTTGACACTCTAGCAGTCGTAATTTTTGTTGAATCGACACCAAACTCGGTATTTAATCGTTTAATGTAAAACGGAAGATCAAGTTCGTTAACGGCTGAAATCGGACCAGTGGGAGGGGGGTTTAGAGGGGGTGATTTTTGAAAATTCGAAATATCTCCGTTAGTATACGTCGGATCGAAGAATTGTACAAATTAAATTTACTATAAATATTGTTATATAAATTTATTCTCTATCTTGAATATTAGCCAAGATATTTGCATTTTTATTAAGTGTAACGGACGAGCTATGGCCGCTTCTATTCGTTCCAGCCGAAAGCTAGTTCTGCCGTTTCCGTAACTGTTCGGCACACGTATGGAGATTTCTCTATTGTATAACTTTACGTGGGAAATCTGCTTAGTTTACGCAGCCCCTGCGTGACGGACTTCTTCAGTCTCTTGTGAGCTCTCTCTTCTACTCTTAGCGTTTTCACTGAAGCACTGTACTTGCTGGTTTTTTACTACGGAAGAAATAGAGAATAGAGCGTGTGATGACGTAACGAGCATGGGATTGCTGGGGTGCTTTATTAGAAGCCATCCACTGAGCTGGAAGTGAGTCTTAGAAGAGAGAACTTGTAGGAAAATGTAATACTGTACGTGTAGTGGAAATGCTAGAGAATAATTCACTTTGTGTAAGTCGGTCGTTCAATTACATCCAAACTCTGCTCTTTTCAGTTTCAGCACGTTCACTTCGCTTTGGCAACAGACTGCCCTACATTCGTCACTTTCAAAAGAAGTGTTTGACAAAGAAGACACAAAATATAGCCTGTAATCAAAGGTATTCGATTTCAGTTTTCGAGAAGATTGACCTACTGCCCTATTAGCAGATTTCCCTTGAGCAAAATCAGCTGTAGCGCCCATGATGCGATTTTCGAAGCTTTTCGTCAAATGTCCATCGATCCTACCTAGAGATGACGAAAATGAAGCCCGTACAAAATTCATAATATATATATACGCGCACACATACACACTTGTCTGTTTATGCATGTTATGCTATGTTATATGTTCTTCATAGTTTCGTGGCAAGTTAAATGACCTCCATGGTAAATGAACGGAGGAACGAGAATTTTATTTTGAAATTCTAATTATGAATCTTGGCGAAAATGGCTTGAAGAAACTTCTCAAATTGAAGAATAAAGTGAAGAACAAAGTACATTTAATAAATAGAATTGGATTTTTAAAGCAATGCAAAAGAACAAAACTTTCCTAGTTTCATATGATATAAAACAAAAAGTTGATATAATATACTCGAATAAAAACTTTAATTATAATAAATTTGTAAAAATCATTGATAATTTTAAATATAAAATTTTAGAACTAGAAATGTCTAAAGGTTTAAAAAAATTAAATTGTGTAATAATGAAATGCTCGTTAACCCTAAAAAAGATACCAAAAATAAATTAGTTGTAGATACATTTATCCCTCTTTATACTAAGAGAAAAAAGTCCGTCACGCAGGGGCTGCGTAAACTAAGCAGATTTCCCACGTGAAGTTTTACAATAGAGAAATTTCACGAGAGCCGAGCCAGTCAAGGAAACGGCCTAACTAGCTTTTGGCGGGAAAGTAACTCTCGTCCGTTAAGCTCTGAGATTAAATTAAAAACAATTCAATCTCAAAAAAACAACAAGAACACAAAAAATGGACTTACCTTTAATGATAGCAGCGCTCTGAACACTTATTACACCAACACTAAATAGTACCACAGAATATCTATTATTTGTAAGACTTAATACTGCTGTGAATATTAAGTAAACAAATAAAAGGCAAGTCAAATGGTAAGAACCTTCCTGATAGCAAACAGTCTGAGTTGTAAACAATCAGGTTAGCTAGCTTTTACCGGAAATAAAAGCAATTACGGAAATATATTTGAATATAAGTTATAAATTTTATTCATAACTATTTATTATATCTAGTACTGTAATTAATAATAAACCAGAATAATTTTAATCACAACCATTCCAAATTTAGGAATCCGGGAAGAAAATAGAAAGGGGGGGGGGCAAAATACGATTCAGACGGTTATGAGATTTTCACATGATTAAGGAACAAGCAGGTTAGCTACATACATATAACACTTCCGTGAATATTAGTGAATAATTACAAACGGCAATGAGAAATCTTTCAGTGAATTTACAATATAAGTTAATAGTCCCTACAACGTAATATGGTTGGATTGTAAACAAACAGGTTAGCCAACCTTGTAGCGCAGTATCGATAGATAGACCGAAAAAAAAAGCAATTAAAGAAATATATCTGAATATAAAATATTAATTTTATTGGGAGCTATTTACTATAGTTAGTGGAGTAATTTGAAATGAATCAAAATGATTTCTATCTCAATCACACAGATTTTTATAGTCCAAGAAAAAAAGGGGGGGGTTTAACAGAACGTATTTGTTTGTACCTCGTAAAATAAAGCTTTGTTGAAAACAATATTTTGTATTTAACCTAATAATGAGGTGGTTCATGAGATATCAGCTAATTATTAATATGTCCCTAGTAGGAGTGGGGGTTTACTGAATGCGGAACTCATTACAAAAAATACAAATATCTCGGTCAATACTCATTATACGGAAAATATGTATAGAACAATATTTATAGTAAATGTAGTTTGCAATAAGATTGATTCTATACAATTTTTCGATCCGACGTATAGTAACGGAGATATTTCGAAAATCCTCCCCTGTAAACCCCCCCTCCCCTGGTCCGATTTCAGCCGTTAACTTGATCTTTCTTTTTACATAAAACAACTAAATTTCGAGTTTCGTAACGATCAAACAAAAATTGCGACCGCTAGAGCGGTAACAGACAAATATATATACATATATATATATATATATATATATATATATATATATATATATATATGTACAGTTTTGAACGGACCTCATTTTCGTCATCTACTAAGTAGCATCGATGGACATTTGAAGAAAAATGTCGAAATTTCCGTCATGAGTACAACCTCTATAGCTGATTTCCCTTAAGGAAAATCTGCTAAAACGTTTATTACACACACCCACGGACGCACATTAATATAATTAAATATTCTCAAACTGCCTAATTGTTTTCAAATATGTCAGAATAGTGGCGATATGAGGGTTACCTTCAGTCAGTAGTTATTTCAAGTAATAATTTAAGTAAGGTCGTAATCTGCATTCTGTTAGTAGGTGTCTTACAGTTAGTCCAGTGTTGCATTGAGTACAGGCGGGCTTGTTTTTTTTTGTTCATTATGTAAGAATGTGTCATGTACGTATGTCCAATACGTAGTCTTGTGAGGACAACTTCGTCTCTTCTTGAATCTACGTATTGTCTCTTTGACCATCCTGTGGCATTGCGTTTTATTTCCAATAATTTGTTGTCAGTGCGGAACCTCCCATTAATACTTAGCGAATTATTAGAGGACATGTATGATTGCAGATAGAGAGTGAATTTGTGTAAGGGGAGGGGGTATTCTGGTGGTGCCACCATTGTAAGAACCTTATTCCCACAAGCCCCTTCCCTTCCCTGTGGAGAGGTTCAGTAAGGCGCTCATCCTAATGAATCCCATCGCTAATGCTTCCCAAATCCTACTTACAATACCGCTCCATATTACTTTCCATCCAAACATCTCCACTTTCAATTTGTCTTCCATTTCTAATCCCTTCCTTTTTCACATTGCTCCTCAGCCGAACCGAATCTCCCTCCCGAACAATCATACTATGAAGTACCTCGCAGGGTCACAATATAAAACATATTTTACATATATGACAAAGGCTGTTGGAGAAAATTGCGCAACAACAATGAGATCAATACACCTGCTCACAAAGGCTGTTGCACAACCGATGATTAATTTATGCAAATTTCCAGCACGCTATTCTATAATTTACAAACTTTTTTTTTTTTTTACTTCTTTGTACGAAATTGAGAAAGTATTCTAGTCGAGAAAAAGTTTGGTTTTCAGACTTATTTTTTTAGTTTCTCAAAAACGTAGCACGTAACTCAAAAGCGACTAGTGATAGAATATTAGCATTTCCTATTTCAACTGGTTGTAACTGTTCGATCTATGCCAAAGGTAGAGGAGCCGTTTTGAAAAGAAAATTAAATTGGTCGGTTTCATCCATATACAATTTTGACATTCAGCTGTACATGAAAAAAATCGTGTTTGTCAGTGATCATTCAGAAAGAACTGCCACTATAGCGGTAATACACATACACACACACACACACACACACACACACACACATATATATATATAAAATTGTAACCTCTGTCTGTACATTGATTTTTTTCGCAAAATTTTACGATAACTTTTCGTTTCACATGTCATAGACACCATAATTGCATTTTGTTTCTTTGGTGTCTGTTTGTTTGTTACCTTTTCACGCATAAACGGCTGAACCGAATTTTATGAAACTTGGTATGTATATTACTACTAACCCAACTTAGACTTTAGGTTATATTAATATCCTCTGAGACGAACAGGAGTGGGGGTTATAAGGGAAGCCTGAAATTAAAAATAGCGATATTTCGTTTCCTATTGGGTTTTTGGCAAATATGGACATACCAAAAGTTGTTTATTGTGTTATTTAGAGTAACTTTTGTTATATACACTTTTTTCGTATACCGATTTATAAACGAGATATACGCTAAAACCTATAGCGGAAGTGAACAATTTTATTTGGGACAAAAGACCCAACCGAAATAAATAAAACTCGGTATGTGTATTAGCAGTAACGCTTTCATTATAATAAGCCATACCAACATTTCTAGCGACGGGCAGAAGTGCTGGTTATAAGGGAGGCCTGAAATTAAAAATAGTGATATTTTGTTTCCTATTGGGGTTTCGGCAAATATGCACATAACAAAAGTTGTTTATTTTGTTATTTAGAGAAACTTTTGTTATATACAATAACGTCGTATATCGAAGTATAAAGGCGTTATACGCTAAACATTATAGCGGGAGTCAACAATTTTATTTGGCACAAAAGCCTCAACCGAACTAAATAAAACACACGGTATGTTTATTAACACTAACGCCGTCCTTATAATAAGCCATACTAACATTTCTAGGGACGGGCAGGAGTAGGGGTTATAAGGGTGGCCTGAATTTACAAATTTTATTATTAACAAAACCACAGAAACGACGGGTATTAACCCTAAAGACTGGGACGAGTAAATGTCAAAATATTGTGCTAAGTAAAGCCTTGCCAAAAAATTACCACCACTATCCAGTCTCAAATGAATTCCCTGGCAAAGCCGGGTATCTGAGCTAGTATATACAGTTTGCCATCGGATACTCCTAACTGTATGTTTTATACATCACAAAAAGTTAGAGGTTTGGGATTGGTTAAAGCATATTGGGAGGCTTTCTTGCGACTTATAAGTAAATGTGTCGCCCTTATGAAAGATATGAATCAATATGTACTTGAAACGAGAGATTTCACTACTGAAATATCGGACTGCTTTAAAACCCTTTATATTACAAAAGAGAAGAATGAAAATATCTTAGATTATTAAAATAGAATCTTGTGACAAGAACTACGCCATAGATGCTTAGGCGCTGAAACGTTCAATGACTGGCAGGCCAGTAATTCGTGGATTTCTGACAAAAAAGGGATGTCTTCATCAGAATAGACAACAGCGGTGAAGATGAACGTGAATCTAGTGCCAGTTTGCTCTGTCCTAGGAACATGTAGGCATTGCAGTAAACCCGAAACCCTTCCCCATGTCCTAGGTTCCTGCCAATGGGGCGAGCAGATGCGTAATTCACGTCATTATAAGGTACGGACTCAAATTGCTCACCTTTTGAATAAGAATTACCCAGATTGGGATATATTCGAAGAGGTGACTTTTAGTTCCTTAGATGGCACTCTGAGAAGAACAGACATTGTACCCATCAAGAAAAAGGAAAAGAAGGCCTTAATTCTGGATCCTACCGACCGTTTTGAGATGAATAAAAATCAAGCAGAAGAGGTGGACAAAGAGAAGAAAGCAAAATGCGAACCATGTTGCCTCTATTTCTCTGAAAAATACCAAATCCAAGACTGGTCGGCTATGGAGATATTGTTTGGCTCAAGAGCCCTCCATCAAAAAGCAGTGAAGATATTAATAGAATATGGGCAGAAAAAGATGATCTAAAGGACTTGTCCACACTTATGCTAAAATCATCGATAAGAATTGCCAATCAGCATTCATATAAAAAACAAAGATGAAATATTAAGCTGCACTCTCACCTGAGATACCTCCAAAAATTTGCACCATTCCAAAAAAAAAAACCAGTCTTACCAAGAAACTGGCAGATTAGGAGACTGGCCATACAGGTACCCACAGAAAGAGGGCAGCTTATTTTGTTTTGTTTTGTACATATATGACCTCATTTTTGGTCTAGATAGGATCGTTGGGAATTTTAAGAAATTTTTCGTAAATTGTGTAGGTTTTATTCAACCTAAGTACGTGATACCCTTTATTGGCAAAAATCAAAATTAAGACTAGACAAATTAAAACGTTCTCTCGAAACAATGATACATGGTAAGTATCATGGGTACTTTAGCAGAGAGCATATCCTATTTGTCTAAGGTTACTTTGAGAATGAGGTGAGTGAGAGAACTCGGTTAGCAATTGAAGAAGCAAAGGGAATGGGAAAACCAGATGATGCTGGTTATTGAGCATATAGTATTATAGTCCATCTTAATCTTACGAATGTCAAAGAGGAAATGAAAAAGACGTTTGAAGAAATGTTTCGAAAATCACTTGATGAGAACAACCTCAATAGCTTATTTCCCTAAAAGAGAAATCTGCTAATATACGTTGGTGGAAAAATCAGGTATTTCTTAAGTATTTAATCACAATGTAAACCATTTTATTGGTTATTTTTGAAGTGGAATATCCCAACAAATGTCCGAAGTAAAAATTACCGAGATGTAAGTATCTTACTAACATTTTTTGGCATGGGACATATTTCGTCTGACGTACTGGGTTGGCTTGAAAGCTATTTGTTGCATTCTCAGTTGTTGTTTGTATTACATTTCTTTTGAAAGATCTCACACATTAAGTAGCCTAAATGTCTAATGCATTCTAATCATGGTAAAATGCGATAAATCAATAATTGATGGTCTGGACTATCATCGAATGAATTGGATCTTCATACCCAGTCTGGCTGTCTATTTAAGTGAAAGTTATGGGTCTCTGAAAATATTAATATCTACTGACTAGTTTTTGGGTTTTTCGTGTTTTTTTAAAAGTCATTGCATTTTCTTCAGTCATTTTTAGTTATCGATATATTTCTCTCTATTTTCTTGTGCACACATAGAATATTAGAAAAAGGGGTACTTAAAACGTAATCCGGTTTTGAATATTTGAAACCTATATTTTACATTTTTTGTGTGCTTAATGTGTTTTATTGTAAAAAGAGGCAATATTTTAAAAAAAATATAAAAAGGAACATAACGGCCTAAATGTTAAATTGGATTTAATGAATAATGGTTTTTTTACCAATTGGTATTAAAATGTATTAAGAGGAAAATATTAATTTCACCAAACATTGTGTGCACAATATAAATTATTTTATTTTATACTTACAATCGACGCTGACCCTTATTCTCTTTGAGACAGACGGTGGTACTCCATTGGATGCAATGCAAAGGTAAGCTCCCATGTCGAGTCTACTGATCCTACTCATCTCCAAGATAGGGCCCTCAACTTCAACAACTGAAACAAAGAAAACAACATGATGTATAACGAAAAAAGAAGAAAAAAGTCTGTCAAGCAGTCGTAAAATAAACAGATTTCCTAAGTGCTAGTATGACTCACTCACTATTGATTTCATTTCACCATATATTTTCTATTTCTAAGTAGAAATCCAATGAGTATACGTGAGGGTTTACTGAATACAGAAAGAAATTAAAAGTCCGTCACGCAGGGGCTGTGTAAACTAAGCAGATTTCCCTCGTGAAGCTTAATAATAGATAAACCTACATACTGCTAATACAGCACCACCGTGAATATTAAGTGAATAAATACAAACGGTAATGAGAAATTTTTGTCCTCTCAGAGGGACTTGTCTCAAATGTAAACAAACAGGTCTGCCAACCGGAAAGAAAAACAATAACTGAAGCATATCAGAATATAACATATAAATTTTATTGAAAACTATGTACTATATCAAGTAGTGTAATTTATAATGAATCATAATAATTATTATCTCATTCAATCAAATTTTAGAAGACCAAAAACTTAAGATGGGGGGGGGTCAACAGGACATATCTGCATGTATCTCGTATAATAAAGGTCTCATGAATACAATATTTGGTATTTAAGCTTCAAATAAAGTGGTGTAATATATAGCACAGTAAAGTTTATATGAAATAAGTGAAAGTGGGAGTTTGCTGAAGGCTGAAAAGTGCAAATATCTCGGTTAATATTCAAGATAGAGAATACGTGTATATATAAATATTTATGATACATTTAATTACAATAAGATTGACTACATTCAATGATTTGATCCGCGTTATAGTAACCGAGATATTTCGAATTTTCGGAAATCCCCCGAAAGAATGATTAAATATCAAGTTTGGTAACGATCAAACAAAAATTGCGACAACAGACAAATATATATCTAATTTTTAACGGACGTCATTTTCGTCATCTCCTGGGTAGGATCGATGGGCATTTGAAGAAAAGTTTTGAAAATCCCGCCATGAGGGAAGGAAGGCATGTACTTAAGAGAAATCTACTAAAACCCTCAAATCTCTTTCTATCCTCCTTAGTAGATGACGAAAATTAGGTCGGCTCAAATTATATATATAAATTCTTAGGTTTTTTACTGCTCTAGAGGTTAAAATTTTCGTTTGATATTTAACAAACACAATATACCGTATAAGTGTTTCAAATAAAACTAAAAGGCTGAGGGAAGGGGGGTTTTAGTGAGAAGGGGAGTCGCAAATTCAAAATATTTCCGTTATTATGAGTGGGGAATCGGATTAGTTTACTCATCTTCTGCGCACAAGACTTTTTCAGCTGGCGTGCTGATCTACTGTATAAACATCACGGTCGCGCAGGTGCTGCAACTGATTTCACACGTGCAGGAATGACAAAGGATTGAAGTAACAGTGTCATCTGCACATTGTAATCTCAATTTCTCCCATTCCAAGTATACAATGTTAACAAGACTTGAAACTTAAGCTAGACATGAGTCGTTTAGTCATACATTAGCCAAACGAGAAATTCTAACAAGCATGTGTGACGAATACTCGAGGAAGAAAAAGGCAAACAATAACTCAAAGTTAATAGACAAGCAAAACTTACAGAACAACAGTATAAGTATGTTACATTATTAATGTGATTTGTCATATAACAGTTTTCGATCAGAGTAATAATAACTGAGAAATAGCACTGATTGTTCATTGACGAAACCACGTCGAAAATTTACCCTTGCATCTCACGTATTAAAGAAACAATGGATAAAAAAATAAGCCATATTTAGGCTTGAAAGAAAACATTTAGCATATTATTGACAAGATGTGTAGAGAAGTGAGTTAACTCAGTTATTATATGAGATCTTAATAATGGTGAATCCCCTTCAGGTCCGATTTCAACCATTAATGAAACGAAATGGGCTTATTTCCATTAAATAATAATATACATAATAGGATACGTAAACAATATTTTTAATTTTGATTATAAATTTACTAATATTACGCCAATTAATTTTATTACATATTAGAATACTAATATCATACATTATTTATAAAATTCTTTCAAATTTAATGAACACATTTAAAAGAAAATATCAATTTAGTTTAGTAATACACAATAAATTAGTTTTGTTAACAATCGTAATTACGCTCTAAATGCATAACAAGTATTTTAAATTTATTGGCATGCATTTTTATTAGTCATAGATTTATTAAAGGATGGCTTGCTTTAAAATAACTCTTCAGCCATGAAGTTCTATAATTCATCACAAAGAAAAATGTCTATTGATTTAAAACATTCAGGCAGAGAGGTAAAGAGATTTACTACTCAAAGTAGTACACGTTTATGAAACAACATCATTAGTTTTAGATTACACACTTACATATATATAAAAACAAACAAAATAAGCTGCCCTCTTTCTGAGGGTACCTGTGTGGTCAGTCTCCTAATCTGCCAATTTCTGGTAATAATGTTTTGTTTTTAAATTTTGTTTAAATTTTAAATGAAAATTTGGAATAAATTGAATGCGTGGAGATTAGGGGGGTATCTCAGGTGAGAGTGCAGCTTAACTTTATCATCTTTATTTTTTGTATAAATGGTGATTTACGATTCTTATCGATGATTTTAGTATAGGTGTGGATAACTCCTTCAAATCATCTTTTGTCAACCCATGCTCTATTAATGTCTTCACCGATTTTTGGTGGAGGACTCCTCTTGAGCCGAACAGTAGTCCCATAACCGTCCAGTCTTGTATTTGGTACTTTTTTGAAAAATAGGGGCAGCACGGTTCATATATTGATTTTTTCTCTTGGTCCACCTCGTCTGCTTGATTTTTGTGCATTTCAAAACGGACAGTAGGATCCAGGATGAGGCCTTTTTTTTCATTTTTCATTATGGCTACTATGTCCGCTCTTCTTGGAGTGCCGTCTGAGGAATTACAAGTCACCTCTTCAAATATATCCCAATCAGGGTGCTTCTTTTTCAAGAGGTGAGGGTGTAGCAGAGGAAACGAATGTTTTTCAGTATTGAATGACTGAGACACGTTTTGATAAAAATAATAAAATAAGCCATAAGTGATAGGCTTTTTAATACAGTTTTGAAATATACACACTTTAATTAGGTTCGAAAAATAATGTCTTGGAGATGACGTCTTTCTTGCTTGATAAAAATTTGGATCCTCTCCCGACTCTCTCCAACATATAACTCGGCACGGCTTCAATTTCCTGACGAATGGAATTCTTCACGTCGTCGATTGTGCGAGGTTTGTTCATGCAGACGTTTGATTTTAAATATCCCTACAAAAAGGAGTCGCACATCGACAGTAAACATTACCATATCCCGAAATAACATGTCCGGGGAACATTTACGAACATGACGCTCCAACGCTCTATAGCGACTGAAACTGCATTGTATGCACATTCTACCAACATTCATTCAAATTCAATATCACGCGTACTAGCGGTTCAAAAAATTGCCTTTCCTCTACTCTACCCTGTACATATATGTACATATATATATATATATATATATATATATATATATATATATATATATATATATATATATATCATAATTTGTATGTTGCTGGATGTGGGAGTGCAGATCTGGGAAACAGGTCTCAATAACACGAAGTCTTCCCACCAATTTATTTATTCATGCACAAGGCCTTTCGGCACTACTTTGGGGTGTAGTGGCCCCAAAGCCGTGGCGTTAACGTCAATTATACAGCAGAAGCACCTGATGATGGCACGTTAGTGCCGAAAGGCCTTGTGCATGAATAAATAAATTGGTGGGAAGACTTCGTGTTATTGAGACCTGTTTCCCATATATATATAAAATCTCATAAGTATTATCGATGGACATTAAAAGAAATGTCTCGAAAATCATTGCATGAGCTCTCAATTTCATATTTCCCAAAATCTACTAAAACCAATGCAAAAAGAACAATCTTTGCTATCTTATTTAAAGCATGTTTTTGATGATTGCAGCTATTAAATTACAGCTAAGGGCAGCATCCTATTAATAATGCAATTTATCAGGAATTGAGGTGTGCGAATTGCTCCCCACTAAGATGATAACGAGGTTAAATTGATAGCGAGTTCGGGTAACAGCGTGTGGGCAGGGTTTCATCAATTGTGGGTGTGGTAGGATAATAGTTGTTCCTGTTTAATTTCCTTAAGGGAAGTAAGTTACATGATTTTATAGAAATTTCTGTAACTTACTTCCCTTAAGTTGTGTCATGATTTTATAGAAATTTCTTCAAAACTTCATATACTATGACGAAATAAAAAATATGTCTGTTCTATATAAATACATAAATATATATATATATATATATATATATATATATATATATATATATATATATTCTGTTAACTCCCTAGGGATGGTATAATGTTGTTTGGTTACCAAGTTACCAATCTTTAAGAAGGAGTAAAATACGAAGTCATGATATGTACACAAAACTATTTAGAAAAGTATAGTAATAAAATTGTGGTTTTGCACTAAACATCACATGCGTAGCTTTAATTTTAAGTCCTGTTTACACCACTAATTTTTGCCGGAGAAAAACGCCATCAGAGTTGAAAATCTGCATATCGATGAAATGTGACCACAATCCCATCTCCGATAAAATATGAATTGGCAGAAGGTTAAAAGATGAGAAACACTAAAATTACTTTTACTTCTATATTTGACCCCTCTACATGTTCCAAGTTCCATATGCAACCTCTTTAGGGAGTGTGCGAAAATATAAAATGGATTCGACCTTACCTGAGGCGGTTCACTCATTTACTTGGAGAAGGAAAAATACGTACAATTCTTCACAAGTTTTTTATTTCAGCGCTAAGCGCTTTCGAAAACTATTGTATCCATCTTCAGAGCTGTAAAGTATGACCCAGGAAGAATTTGGCCGATCTGCTTGCCTCAATCAGGTATTGTTCATCCAGAAATAACTGGGCACACATCCCCAGCATTCATCCCTTTTAATTATTTATTTATGATTCTTAAACAAATTCACATTTCTGAGATTAACGCAGCATTACTAAAAATCTAACGGTCAAATCACATATAAACTTATACGAATGTGAGGTCGGGAGAGGTGGAAAATATTTTAGTCACTATCTACAAGGAGATTTCAATGAGGTGATAATGTAGTTCAGAAGGTTTTATGAAAAACCTACGGGAATGATTCTGGCATTTCTCAGCATTAATGAATTTTAGCAGATTTCTATAGTGACTAAAATATATTCCACCCCTCTCGACCTCTCATTCGTTTAAGTTTATGTGTGATTTGACCGTTATATTTTTAGTAATGTAGCGTTAATCTCAGAAATGTGAATTTGTTTAAGAGTCATAAATAAATAATTAAAGGGGATGAATGCTGGGGACGGGGACCCTGTTATTTCTGAATGAACAATACCTGATTGAGGCAAGCAGATCGGACAAATTCTTTCTGGTTCATACATAACTGCTCTGAAGATGGAGACAATAGTCTTCGAAAGCGCTTAGCGCTGAAATAAAAAACTTGTGAAGAATTGGAGGTCTTTTTCCCTCTCCAAGTACACAACATTCGTCACTTCTAACAACACTGCTGTGAAAAAGAATATCATTTACTCCAACTACAGATGATTATTGAATTAAAGTCACCTATCAGTCACGAATAACGAATGAGGATGGGAGCAACACGGTGGGCTCGAATTATTATGTTGGCGTGAACAGGTGAAGCTTCTGTATTCATTCTTGAGGTGGCGGGAGAGGAAAACGTGACGTCGCTACTCTATTAGTGTGAGGGCTCCAGAAAAATGGTGGAAACAGAGTCTTCAGTATTTATATAGAGAGATTTATGCCGGCGAGGGGGAAGCCAATTGCTTTAACTCCCACCGCAACCTGTTGGCTCGGTATATATGCAAATGTCGTGAGATGCAATTCTAGATCAAACTTGACCACCGACCTGCCATTAATCAAGGCAGCTATCGATTTTTAATCAAGAGGAGAATTGCGAACATAATTTACTCTTTTTTCCTTTACATAGAATTTTAAACTAGGCTAGCCACGGGCTATGTCACTTAATATCAGGTGGGGTATTTCAAACAAACCTTTAAGGATAGTGACAACCTTGAGATAATATTGTTCCACATTCTATTCCAATTAAAATCAAATCTTCTTGATTTATTTATCATTAAATATTTAAGGCCTTATATTAAATAATAAGTTACTTATCCCTAGAATGGTATTGATATTATTTCCCACTTAATGGTACTGATACGTAAATTTTACGTATGCAACTGGTAATTGGTGAAATTATTCAAAATTTGTTAATGTTTGTGACTATTTTTTTTAATTTTATTAAAATATACACTTCTCTTTAACTTATATAAACGTTAATATCCAATAATGTACACGACATTCCTTTCAGGCGCTTTGTTCGAAACACGTTCCGGAGGTTGTGTGCTCCATTCATATCCATTCTTACTAAGGACAACCCACCTTCTACATTTATTCTGACTGATCTGTCAATATTGTGCGGTTGAGGGGTTTTTGGTTTTTTTTTGCCCCTGTGTTTCTTCTCTTTTTTTCAATTGCCTTGATTTTTTCTAAAATTGTCTCACTCTCATCGATATCTAGCCCACTCTGTGTTGCAATCATTTCCGAAGGCTCAACCTCCCCATCACTTGGAGAATACTCCGGATCATCATTGCTGTCGTATCCATATCCATCTATTTCATAATTGTCATTTTCCCCATGTGACTCGTTGGAGAGTTATTTCAACAAATTTCTAATTTCTTCATCCGTTGAATATTTTGACTCCACTTTTCCGAAACTATAAACAGATTATTATTATTATTTATATTCTTTCTATACATCTTTGTCTTTTTTATATTCAAAAATAAAAGTTAAAATCATTAAGAGAAAATTAATTAGAATATAAAAATAAATTGGAAGAAAATAAATTGAGAATAATATTAACTAAGTTATGGCATAAAAACCGGTTATTAGTAGCGATACGTAAATTTTACGTGCCAAAAGGTTGCGGTTAATAGTACTGATACGTAAATATTACGTGACGTTTTTATTTCAAAAAATAGTATTAGATGAGTGGGAAGGTTCACTTAGCTGCACTTGGCGGAGGTGAAGGCCGAACTGTCTGGAAGGCTACAGCTGAGGGGTGAGAGTGGTGGGGTCGTTAATGGCCCTTTGATAACAGTTCAAACCAGATCACACGTAATTTTTACGTTCACTACCATTCTAGGGTTATAGATGATCGAGGTGCTCAGGTTGGCCATGAGAGTTATAGCGTTGACCTTAGTCTCACATGGTAAACCTAGAGTGGCGAGTTCGATTCTTGCCTGGGCAAAGGAAATTATTTAGTGCCGAAATTTATTAAATAACATCCTAAGACCCACCCTGGACAGAAAAGGGTGGTAACCTGTAGATAACCCGTCCCAATTAGCCTGTGTTGCAAAAAGTGGACGTTAATAAATAATAATGCTATAGAGGATCGGGGGACCACCCATTTAAACACGAGAGTTGAATCATATTTTTTTTAAAATGCTTTATTTAAAATAACACTTCTAGAATTTATTTTAATGACAAAATTTAATAATAAATTAGAGTTAGCCCAAAACTGAGTGATGTCGCGAAGTAGCTAAATAAAGCGGTTGTCCCCGGCCGTCGCACAGTGGGTCGGATGACCGATCTAGGTGGAAAAAAAACTGCTAACTTGTTATTTTTTATTGTTTTATCGTTTTATTATTATTATTATGCAATTATTTAGTCGTAAATAAATAACCACAATATATAAAGAAAATAATGACCACAATATATAAAGAAAAATCCAAAACATAGGTAACAATTGAAATCACAAAAGAAGAACAGTTAATGGGAGATATTATCAGTTAATCATCACTATCACTATCGCTATTATCGCTTTCTGAATCTTTATTTATATTAGAACTTGGAGGCTGCAAAAGCGATACCACCTTCTTTATGTAAACGTTTTCGACTTTTCCTGGTCTCCTTCCTAAAAGAATTAATTAAAGGATCTGAAGTCACCAACAGCCTTTGTGCTAAATCCGTATTTGTATCTATTCGAGAGAATTTCCGGGTATGGCACTCTCGAAATCGCCTCAATTCTTTATTTCGAGACTCCTGAGGCACCTCGATAGGCACAATGCACTTTTTAATTATTCGGGTGCTATGGGTCAAAATGTTATGAACAGTCACGGATATGTAATATCATGAATACGTACTTAGGTATAACGTTCTTGTATCTTGAACGTATCTGGAATTTGTCGATATTAATCTCATAGCCAGATGACAAAGTAGTCAAGATGATGTAAAATCTTTTTAAAAGTTCGTCGTCTAATCCGGTTATAGTGGCACTTTTTTCGTGGTTTTTGAAAAATCGTCTTGCCGTATTTCCGTCATTGCTTGTACCAAATCCGGTTTTAGGCCTATCAATTATTAATCCCATCTCATCTTTAAATTTTTTTGAATTTCCATTTTTTGATTTTTTATTTCTTCTTTGTGTTCATTGGTTGTGATAGCCCATTTTTTTTATAACTTATATGAATGAAGCATTCCAGTGACCTAATCCAGGCATGCAATGGGGAAATTCCAAAATCTTAATTTTTCTTTGATATCATGAGATACTAATGGATTAATATCATTCATCAATTTAGGAGTTGCTCCACATATATAACATCTCTGACTTGACTTGGTCCCTGTTAGAATATTACAAACTTTTCCGTCCACCATGGTCAGCAAAAATTTGTAATGAACACTGATATTTAATTTTTCAAAGTTACTTTAGTAGGTTGCAGCGACTCTATTTGTTGTTTAATTTTATTTGTTTCGGTGATAGTCAAATCGGTGGTTTCTTTGGAAAACATGAACTTTAGCGGCCTGCAGTTTCGTGTGGACGAAGGAAAAGGATTGCTTCAAACTAAATTTTCTACTCTACCTAATTCGTGCATTTTTACTGGAACAAATGATAAGAAAATAAATACTCATCATCGGCATCCTGGTCTTCAAATTTCTGCTTGTACCTACTATGACCACTGCTACCATCACAACCCTATTTACATATCATAACAAATGTTGTTTGAGAGGGGAAATTTTGAAAAACTTTGCTGTGGGCAAGAACAAGTCTCATAGTTGTCAAATCCACTATGGACTGTACATTGAAAGTGACGCAATTCTCAGTAACTACCATATCTCCAGGTCCCGATGGATAACAATCGATTTTTGTTTTTCCTAATTGATAATAAGATGGATATATTTTATGATTAATGTTTAATGCATGATTCCGAAGCAACTTATATGAATGTTTTGACAGCTTACAGTCAATGAAAATAGCTAACGCTTCTTCGTTAGTAAATGGGCGGGTTTCATTAAGTTTACTCATTCGAAGTTTTTTAATTTGAGTAGCTACATCAGATGAACAAAGAGCTACTTCTTTAATGATGTTAGCTGCATCACGTTTTCCCGACTTTCTTACAGCGACTTCAGAAGCAAACACAATTCCTTAAAGGTCTTTTTATAATATCTCCTATTTTCGTTTTCTTCGTTTTAGCACAGCAGTCTTCAAATGGTTTAATTGGTCGACCTCCAGAAGTAGATGGCAGAGGTTCCTCTTCATCACATATACATATAAATGTGAAAATTTTATCCAACCAAATAGTATTTTTTTTAAGAAACAAATCTTTGTATCGTCCAGCTTCTTGCCATTTAATTTTAATTTTTGACAACAAAAGGTTTAAATTACTGGTCAATTTTTCCAATGAATGTTGTTGGATATTTTTCACAGCAAATTGTGACAAAATGGTCTCAATTATTGGCTTTGTGTTTGAACAGCTTTGCCAAAGAAGAAAACGTCTCGTCTCATAATCCTGATTTCTTTTTCTGAAAATAGCCCGTACGACAAAGTTAGCAAATATTAGCAATTCTAATTTTTATTAAATGTTAGTTTGTATTATAAACAACAACAGACATAATTATCTTAGCGGTATTATGCGGTATTTTTTTACAGATGTTAAAATTTTTTATTTCGTATAATTTTGAGATATTGTTGTATTTTAATTATTAACTTACCTATGGATATGATGTCCATCTTAATAAAAACTGTTTTAATAATTTACTTTAGATAATTTAAATACAGAAAAAGCAACCTTTCTAAGTAAATTTTAGGTAAAACTGAGCTGCAAACTTGTTAATCATTAGAATGAAATCATGGGATTTGTCATTGTTTGTGTACTCTTGTGATGCTTGTACGGGTGATAATTCAAAAATACAATGCCATATTGGATTAATAGAGTTCCAGATTAAGGCAAATAACTTAATTAAATGTTTTGATTTCATGAATTATTTCCACCTAGATTGGTCATCCGGCCCACTGTGCGTCGTCTGCCACATAAACCCTGCAAGGTAGCTTTCTACGTGGTGTAATAATAAAAGATCACCGAGCTGTGTTAATAAACATCAAATAGTGTTAATGAACGATCACTCACTTTCTGATAACAAATGAAACAGGATGACTATAACATAATAACCTAGTCAAGTATGTACAGTCAAAAACCATATGTGGGCAACCCCCGGCCCGCGGTAAGGTTTGATCCGGCTAGGGAGACCTTTAGAAAACCCAATCACACAAAAATATTGCACTACTAACTCCAAGAGAAGATTAGGAAAGACTGCGTTTTGCAGTACTTACTAATGCGAAAAGTCCTTTTCATTGATGTATGTTAATAAATCGTACTAGGCTGACTGAAGATAATTTTAAAATTATTTTCGTCTTTGTAGCAGTGGAATTAATCCAAACATCAATGTATTAGTTTCCCAAATTCAAACTCATTGATTGAACCATGTTGTACCTATTTTTTTTTCATTTCATTTTGTTTTTTTAATAAATTGTCTTATAATTACATTGTCGTTCTAATTTCATATCTGATATCTATTATTAAAAATTATGAACACTACTTTAAAATGCACTACTTTTAAAAGCGGCCCGCGAACGTATTTACACACTAAAGTTTGGCCTGGAACATGTCAAAGGTTGCCCTGGTCTAAACCGATTGGAATAACAGCGAATAGCGATTCACGGTTTTGAAACATGGTACAAAACATTCTCTTAGAGGGAGGATGCTCTTGTAAACCTCCTTCCATTGACAGGGGAGAAATTAGAATGTACATGAAAAGTAATGTACATTGTTTTACTCCATTGAGAAACAAATGTGGAGATTTTAATGAGGTGATAATGTGTAGTTCACAAGATTTTAAGAAAAACCTACGAGAATGATTCTGGCATTTCTTAATTATTAATGCATTTTAGCAGATTTCCCTTAAAGGAAATCAGCTATTGAGGTTGCACTCATGACGTGATTTTCGAAATTATTCTTTAAATGCCCATCGATCCTACCTAGGAGATGGCGAAAATGGGGTCCTAAAACTATATATATCTATTGTTTCCTTAAATAACTGCACATATTAATAACATGAATGTTCTCTTTAATTCAAAATGTAAACACAGAAAACAATGTGGTGTAACTTAAAAGTAGTATAACCTCAAGAAAAAACCATGTGGTAACAAAAGAAAAACACTAATCATATGTTCACAAGTTTAAATCAATAATCATACAACAGCTCCTCGTCTATTTCCAGTGATGTGGTGCCTTACGTAGGATGAGCTGGTCAACATGTCTTTTGATGATGCGCCCATCATCTAGAACAACAGTGTACACCACATTCCCTTGTTTTTCAGTTATACGGCCTATGTGCCATTTGGTTGACCCGTTGACATACTCTCGAGCTTGCACCTTATCTCCAACCTTAAATTTCCTATTGATTCCGACTTGGAATTCCTTTTCCCGGTGTATCCTTGTTTCTAATGTAGGAACAATTATGGAGAGGTTCGTCCTGATGTTCCTTCCAAACATTAGATGATAAGCTGATGTTCCAGTAGCATTGGGCGATTGTCTGAGTTGCATTAGGAGTTTTTGCACTTAATTTTGTAGTGTTCCCCGTTCTCCCTCCGTAGATTTTAACGCCTTCTTGACAGTCTGTACGTACCTTTCAGCCTGACCGTTTGAATTCGGATGGTATGGCGCAGATGTTTTGTGAATAATTCCACATTCATTCATGAAGTTTTCGAACTCTTGGGAAATAAACTGTCTTCCATTATCGGATACCACGATGAAAGGAAAACCAAAAGTTGAAAATATTCTTCGTAATTCTTGGATTGTCCAGGTACTTGTAGTTGTTTTTGTCGGTATAACTTCTACCCACTTACTAAAAGCATCAACTAATATAAGGTACTGTTGACCATCTGTTGGTCCTAAGAAATCAACGTGCAGCCTCTCCCATGGTTTAGAAGGATGTTCCCATGGGTGGACAGTTTTACTTGGGTTGTTACGTTTTTCAATGCATTGTCGACATTCAGCAACCATCTCTTCAATATCCTTGTCCATGTTTTTCCAGCAGCAAAAGCTGCGAGCTAAGGCCTTCATCTTCATTCCTCCCAGATGAGCCACATGAAGTTCTCGAAGCACATGTGATCTGAGAGAATGAGGTATCATAACTCTCCAGCCTTTCATTACACAATCATCTTGAATAGACAGCTCGTTATCATGAAATCCATATTGTTCTACACTTTGTCCTGATTTTAAAGCTTGTAAGATTGGCGCCAAAACTGAATCTTTACGAGTTTCCCTAGCCACTACGGTACTGCTGACATTGAGTGTCTCCAGTTGGTTTATCTGATATTTAGAGAGGTCATCTACAACATTTTCTTGGGCCAGTTCCGTAGGAAACCGTGAGAGATAATCACCATTGGAATGATGAGCAGTTTGCCTGTACTCTATATCATAGTTAAAACCTGAGAGAAAATGAGCATAATTGAATATCCTTGTTGCTGAGATTGTTGGTAAGGTCTTTGCTGGATTGAAAATCGACACTAATGGTTTGTGATCTGTAATCAATGTAAATTTTCGCCCATAGCAAAAAGGAAAAAAACTTCTTCAAGCCCCAATATATTCCCAAGGCTTCCTTGTCGATTTGAGAGTATCTCTGTTCAGCTTTTGTCAACGAGCGAGATGCGAAAGATATTGGTCTGTCAGTCCCATCGCTGTAGCGGTGAGATAAAACGGCTCCCAAACCTACTGGTGAAGCATCAGTAGCCAAGACCAGAGGCAAGTTAGGATCAAAGTGCACCAAAACGTCATCACTTGTGATAATATTCTTAATCTTCTGAAAACTTGTTTCACAAGATGGACTCCAGTTAAACATGTTTCCTTTCCGTAGTAGCTGATTTAACGGATGTAGTAGTGTTGCCAAATTCTTTATGAATTTGTTGTATTAATTTGCTAGGCCTAGAAAAGTTCGGAGCTCAGAAACATTTTCTGGTCTTTTATATTTTAATATACTCTGTATCTTATTATCTGATTTGTGAAGTTCTGTCCTATCAATTTTGGACTGGAAGAACTTGCATTTTTCTCTATTTTTCCTCAAATCATTTATCTTAAGCCGTTCAAAGACTTTACCTAGCCGTTGGAAAATCGTTTCCCTATTAGAGCCTTGTACAATTAATTGTATGATTGAAGAAGCATTGTATGTACACCTTTTAAATTATGTAATGTTTTGTCCATAAATCTTTGCCACACCAAAGGCGCATCCTTAACTCCAAACATTAATCAGTTCACCTTAAATAATCTTTTATGAGTACTAATCGTTTGCATGATAGCACTGTCTCCATCTATTTCCAAGTGTAAATATGAGTTACGGATGTCAAGAGTACAAAATATCTTGCCACTATGCATTTTTTTGACATTATATCATCGATTCTGGGTATGGGATAACGGTTGATCTTGATAACTTTGGTCAGGGTCACCTTATAATCAGGGCAAATTCTAACTGAACCATTTCGTTTTACAACTGGTACTATTGGTGTCGCCCAATCTGATGATTCGACTCGGGTGATTATACCTAAGGTTTCCAGTCGTTCAATTTCTTTTTCTACTTTTACATATAATGCATATGGCATGTGTCCCGGTTTAATGTAAATTAGTTGAGTCTTGTTATTTACATTGAAGTGGCCCCTTTCATTCGGTATTCTTCCAATCCCTTCTTTGAAAATGTCTTCATACTGATTCACCAATTTATCTAGTCTTGAAATATCTTCCTTTTCTTCAAATACTGCTCCAAATCATTTTGTCGTACCGTTTTCCTCGTCGCCATTATTGTTTCCTTAAATAACTGCACATATTAATAACATGAATGTTCTTTTTAATTCAAAATGTAAACACAGAAAACAATGTGGTGTAACTTAACAGTAGTATAACCTCAAGAAAAAATCATGTGGTAACAAAAGAAAAACACTAATCATATGTTCACAAGTTTAAATCAATAATCATATGTAACAATATCTGTTACAGGTCTAGCGGTCACAATTATTGCTTAATCGTTATCACGCTCAATATTTAGTCGTTTCATGTAAAAAGAAAGATTAAGTTCGTTAACGGCTGAAATCGGACAAGGGGGAGGGGAGGAAAATTCGAAATATTCTGTTACTACTCGTCGGGTCGAGAAAGTGTATAGAAACACTCTATTTGCACATGAAATGTACTACAAATATTAAATAAATATTACATTTATTCTCTATCTTGAATATTAACCGAGATATTTGAATAATTGAGATATAAAGTGTGTGTGGATAACGGACGAGATGAGATCGGCTAATGTCGGTTCTAATCGTGAGTTTCCGCCGAAAGCTAGTTCGTCCGTTTCCTTAACTGTTAGAGACTCGGTACTACTCCTGTTACTAGTATGCAGATTACTCTATTGTAAAACTTCACGTGGGACTGCTTAATTTACGCAGCCCCTGCGTGGCTATGGACTTTATATTTATTATACAAGACAACCGAAAACTTTACAGCAATGGACCAGGGAACCATGAAAAAGTATTACGAATTTCAGCTCGTTTCGCTCCCAACTACAATCGTTAGTAAATTGCCATACAGAGAAGATTTCTTTCTCCCTGAATAGTAAGGCACGCTTAAGTTCGTCATCAGAACTAGTCCTGGATTCATTTTACACCTATAACATTTCATTCAGTATATATAGAGAGGAAGAACTGTCGGGCGAGAAGAAAAATCAATTATCTTCCATGGCAAGAAGGGCACTCTCGTAGCAATTACAGGGATTTCTCTCTTCCTGGTGCCTTTCAAGGGCGTCTCGATAGCTCTCTTAGAAGAACACTTAAACACCTGTAACCACCTACTCTGAGACCAAACCGGAAAACTACGAATGTGGCCTCCTCCGAAGAGATCGACTACATTTTTACGCTACACTTTTTCTTAGATAAAAAAGGCCGTATTGACTAACTTAATATTTGAGTTACGAGAAAATGTATAGCACCAATTATAGAGCATCAATATTGTAATATCATTTTTTCTGTAACATTTTTCGATCTGCAGTATAATGACGGAGATTTTCGAAATTTCCCAGGCTATACTCCCCACTGGTTCGATTTCAGTCATTAACAAACTTGTTCTTTATTTTTATATAAAAGGTTAATATCGAGTTAGGTAGCCATCAATCAAAAATTGCGACCGCTAGTGCGTTTAAACAACAAATTTCCCTCCCCATTCACTCTCATTTTTTCATGGCGTTGAAATGATTTTTGCGCTCACTTAACTTATCTACAACATCCATTCATACATAATAAAATATATAATACGTATAATATAACAACACAAATAAAAATTAGGGTCTCTTAAAATGAATAGACAAAAACAAAATCCAGGTAAATAGTCATGATCATTTTTTGGATGAGTCTTACTTCCGTTTGTTTTCATCACCGTCCAGTACCTCAATAACTCCGTCACGCAGGGGCTGCATAAAACTAAGCAGATTTTCCTCGCGAAGTTGTGCAAAGGTTAAATGTACATACTGGTAACACTTAGCACCACCGTGAATAAATACAAACGGGAATAAGAAATCTTTCAGTCAATCTTAATAAGCTCCCTACGAAAAGCGTCTGAATTGCAAACAATGAGGTCAGCCAACCTCTCAGAGCTGACCAGATAGAGAGAAATATTCTTCACCGGAAAGAAAAACAATTACTGAAATATATCTGAATGTAACATATTCATTTTATTGTAAACTATTTATTATATCTAGTACTGTAATTTATAATAAATCAGAATAATGATCATCTCAATCACTCAAATTGTAGTAGTCCAAGAACTATTACGACAGTGGGGAGGGGGTCAACTGAACATATTAGCATGTATATCATATAATAAAGGTCTCTTGAAAACAACACTTGGTACTTAAGCTTCAATTAACATGGTTTATTATATAACAGAGTATTGTTTTCATGACATGAGTAGAAGTGAGGGTTTGCTGAAGGCTAAAAACTGAAAAATGTAAATTTCTCGGTTAATATTCAAGTTAGAGAATAAATGCATATAACTATTTTTAGTAGTGCCTTTAACTATTTTCAATAAGATTGGTTCTATACAATTTCTCGATCTGGCACATAATAACGGAGAGATTAAGATTTTTTGAAATCCCCCCCTCTAAACCAACCCCCTCCCACTGGTCGTATATTAGCCGGAACACATATAAATTTATATAAATACCTACAAAATTCATAGCAATGAAAATCTCGGTATCTCTTCAAGACTGCGGTAACGGGGAACCTTCCTCCATAAGAAAATTTATCTTGCTTTGAAATCCCTAATTCAAATTTTCAGTTTGACCCTTAAGCACCCTGTGTATTTTGGTGGAACTGAGCCACTACTTAATATCGCCTGGATTTCACTACTGAGCCTTTTTAGCAGATTTCCCTCAGGGGAAATCAACTATTCAGGTTGTACTCATGATGGGATTTTCGAAAAAATGTCTTCAAATCTCCATCGATCCTACCCAGAAGATACGAAAAGGAGATCCGTTCAAAATTTGACGTATATATATATATATATATATATATATATATATATATATATATATATGTTTGTTAACGCTCTAGCGCTCGCAATTTTTGTCTGATCGTTACCAAACTCGAAATATAAACGCTTTATGTAACAACAAAGATCAATTTCGTTAACGGCTAATTTCGGACCAGTGAGAGGGGGGGGGTTTAGAGGGGGATTTTTGAAGATTCAAATTATCTCCGTTACTTTTCGCCGGATCGAAACATTGTATAGAACCAATCTTATTAGAAATTAAATGTACTATAAATATTGTTATATACAATTATTCTCTATGTTGAATATTAACCGAGATATTTGCATTTTTCAGCCGTTAGCAAACCCCCATTTCTGCTCATGTCACATAAACAATAATCTGTTATATAATAAACCACTTTTTTTGAAGCTTAAATAACAAATATTCTTTTCCAGAGACCTTTATTATACGAGATAGATGTAAATTTGTTCTGCCTTAAGTTTTCGGACTACTATAATTTGAGTGATTGAGATAAAAATTATTGCGATTCGTTGTAAATTGCAGTACTAGATGTAGTAAATAGTTTTTAATAAAATTAATATGTTACATTCCGATATGCTTCAGTAATTGTTTTTCTTTCCGGTGAAGGTTGGCCAACCTGATCGTTTGCAATTCTGACGCTTTCAGTTGGGAGGTTATTAAAATTGACGGAATGAATTGCCATTAAAGTTTGTATTTATTCACTTAATATTCACGGTGGTGTTAAGTGTGGAAATGTGGTTAGTTTACGCAGGCCCTGCTTGACGGGCTTGAACAAAGTTCGTGTATCGAGGCTTTAATTTGGCATATAAATGAGGGAGATGAAGATATGTTTCCTTGATATTTTGTTTCAGGGGGATACTAGCGACTGTTGGTTGAGTTTTTGCTCTGTGAGGAGATTGAATGGTCGGAGGAAGTGGCCCTGGTGCTAAATGGGGTTCCGATGACGGGCTGCGGTCTGCGGTGCCGGTTCTTGTTAAGCCCCTCCGGAGGTTTTGCCGCTCCCTAATAAAGCCCACCCCCTACCCCTACTATACCACCCCCACCCCCTCTCTACACTCCCAACATTCAACAACTGCCATCAACCGCCGACTATCGCCCTATTATACTCCCCATACTCCTCCTCTGCATCTTACCTACCCTCCTACAATGATATTTATAGCTATTTGAAGAAAATCCCCCTGAATTGGGTCACATCAGTATATATATGACATTTTTTTTTTTTGAGCCATTAGGTTAGAAAAATAATAATTCCTTCATAAAACCATTTATTAACAGATTTCCCTTAAGTGAAAATCAGCTATTGAGATCATGCTCATGATGCGATTTTTGAAAAATGTCTTCAAATGTCCTTCGATCCTACCTAGAAGATGACGAAAACGACATCGGTTCAAAATAGTGTGTATGTATATATACATATATATATATATATATATATATATATATATATATATATATATATATACTAGCTCAGATACCCGGCTTCGCTCGGGAATTCATTTGAGGCTGAATGGTCGTGGTATTTTTTTGGCAAGGCTTTACTTTGCACAATATTTTGACATTTAGCCGTCCCATTGTTTAGGGTTAACACCCGTCGTTTCTGTGGATTTGTTAATAATAAAATTATTTTTTTATGTAAGACTTCACTGTCCTGCAAATTGTCATATTTCCCGTTTCCTGTGCATTTGAATTATTAATGAGAAAATATTGACATACATTTGAATCAATTTTTTCATTTGAGGTACCTGGTAGTTCATATTGAAAAGAAGTGTTGAGCAAATTTCTCTAAATAACAAAATAAACAACTTTTGTTATGTGCATTTTTGCCGAAACCCCAATAGGAAATCATTATTATTAATTTCAGGCCTCCTTTATAACCCCCACTCCTGCCCGTCCCTAGAAATAGTATGGCTTATTATAAGGAAGGCGTTAGTGCTAATACACATACTGAGTGTTTTATTTAGTTCGGTTGAGTCTTTTGTGCCAAATAAAATGTTTGACTCCCGCTATAATTTTTAGCGTATAACGCCTTAATACTTCGGTATACGACGATAGTGAAAAAAAAAATTTCTCTAAATAACAAAATAAACAACTTTTGTTATGTGCATATTTGCCGAAAATGCAATAGGAAACGAAATATCACTATTATTAATTTCAGGCCTTCCTTATAACCCCCACTCCTGCCCGTCCCTAGAAATGTTAGTAAGGCTTATTATAAGGAAGGTGTTAGTGCTAATACACATACCGAGTTTGGTTTAGTTCGGTTGAGTCTTTTGTGCCTAATAAAATTGTGGACTCCCACTATAGCTTTTAGCGTATATCTCGTTTATAATACGTTATACGAAAAAAGTGTGGGAGTTATAAGGGAGGCCTGAAATTAAAAATAGCGATATTTCGTTTTCTATTGGTTTTTCGGCAAATATGCACATAACAAAAGTTGTTTATTTTGTTATTTAGAGTAACTTTTGTTATATACACTTTTGTTGTATACCTAAGTATAAATGAGTTATACGCTAAACACTATAGCGGAAGTCAATAATTTTATTTCGTACAAGGGACTCAACCGAACTAAATAAAATTCGATATGTGTATTAGCACTAACGGCTTCATTATAATAAGCCGTACCAACATGTCAATGGACAGGCAGGAGTGGGGGTTATAAGGGAAGCCTGAAATTAAAAATAGCGATATTTCGTTTCCTATTGGTTTTTTCGCAAATATAAACATAACAAAAGTTGTTTATTTTGTTATTTGGAGTAATTTTTGTTATATACACTTTTGTCGTATACCTAAGTATAAATGAGTTATACGTTAAAACTTTAGCGGGCACTAACGGCTGAACCGAACTTAACAAAACTCGGTATGTCAATTAGCATTAATTCTTCCATGATTATAAGTTATATTAAAATTTTTGGGTTCGAACGTGAGGGGGGTTCCTGGGGGGGGACTGTGAAGCCTTATCGAACAAATAATTCTATTATTAGCAAATCCACGGGAAAGACGGGTGTCAATCCTAAACACTGGGACGGGTAAATGTCAAAATATTGTGCAATGTAAAGCCTGCTAAAAAATACCATCACCATTCAGCCTCAAATGGATTCCCGGGCGAAGCCGGGTATCTGAGCTAGTATATACATATATCTGTTACCACACTGGTGGTCGGCAATTAGAATTTTATAGTTACCAAACTCGATATATAAATATATATATATATATATATATATATATATATATATATATATATATATAAGCGTTTAATGCAAAACTATAGATCAATTTCGTTAACTGCCAAATCGGACCAGTGGGTCAGAGGGTGCAAATTTTGAAAGTTCGAAATAGTTTACGTCAGATTGAAAAATTGTGAAGATCCAATCTTATTGCAAATTAAATGTACTATAAATATTGTTCTATACATTTATTCTCTATCTTGAATATTAACCGAGATATTTGCATATTTTAGTTTTCAGCCTTCACTAAACCCCCACTTCTATTCATGCCACGTTAACGATACTCTGTTATATAATAAACCACATTATGTGAAGCTTAAATACTAAATATTGTATTCAAGAGACCATTATTATACGAGATACATGCAAATATGTTTCGTTGATCTCCCCCCTCCCCTCTGTTAAGTTCTCGGAGTACTAAAATTTGAGTGATTGAGATAGAAAGTATTCTGATTCATTATTAATTTTGCAGTACGAGATATTGTAAATATTTTTCAGTGAAATTAATATGTTATATTCCAGTAATCTTTATCTTTCCGGTGAGGAATATTTCTATCTATCTGTTCAGCTCTGAGTGGTTGTTTTTTTTTATAATTCAGACGCTTTTCGTAGGGAGGTTATTAAAATTGACCAAGATTTCTCATTGCCGTTTGTATTTATTCACTTAATATTCAGGGCGGTGTTAAGTGCTACACGTATGTAGACTTATCTAATGCAAAACTCCACGAGGGAAATCTGCTTAGTTTATGCATCCCTGCTTGACGTAATTCTCTTTTCCTGAGTGTCAACTCTCCTTTCAAAGGGTTATCTCTATACAAATTTAGAAAAAAAAAAGTTGGTTAATTAAATTGTTTTATACGCAACTATTATTTACCTAATTAAAATTTGTCTTGCTACTGAAACTATTCACTGGGTAGGTCGTTGGTAATGAGATTCCCAAAATAGGTTACGTCAGCTGACTACAGATCGAATATTTACACATCAACCTTAACTCGATTATTTCGCGTCATAATTTAAAATCAATTATCACATGCATTGTGTTACATTAATACAATATCTTGTAAAGGGTTATAGGGTTTTTAAATTAATGTTATTATTTTTTTTAAATTAATGTTATTATTTTTTAAATCAATGTTATTCTTTTTTAAATTAATGTTATTATTTTTTAAATTAATGTTATTATTTTTTAAATTAATGTTATTATTTTTTAAATTAATGTTATTATTTTTTAAATTAATGTTATTATTTTTTAAATTAATGTTATTATTTTTTAAATTAATGTTATTATTTTTTAAATTAATGGTATTCTTGTTTAAATTAATGTTATTCTTTTTTAAATTAATGTTATTATTTTTAAATTAATGTTATTATTTTTTAAATTAATGTCATTATTTTTTAAATTAATGTTATTCCTTTTTAAATTAATGTTATTATTTTATTAATTAATGTTATTCTTTTTTAAATTAATGTAATTATTTTTTAAATTAATGTTTTTATTTTTTAAATTAATGTTATTCCTTTTTAAATTAATGTTATTATTTTTTTAAATTAATTTAATTATTTTTTAAATTAATGTTTTTATTTTTTAAATTAATGTTATTATTTTTTAAATTAATGTTATTATTGTTTAAATTTATGTTATTCTTCTTTCTAAATTAATGTTATTATTTTTTAAATTAATGTTATTCTTTTTTAAAATAATGTTATTATTTTTTAAATTAATGTTATTCTTTTTTAAATTAATGTTATTATTTTTTAAATTAATGTTATTCTTTTTTAAATTAATGTTATTATTTTTAAATTGATGTTATTATTTTTAAATTAATGTTATTCTTTTTTAAATTAATGCTATTGTTTTTTTGTAAAGGTATAGCCCCCGAAGAGGTGGTATGTAAACCATGAAACATGTACGGCAGTATCAATAGAGCTTGGACGAAAAAATGTATTTATTGCTGACCCTTGCCATGAATATGTATGTGTGTGCGTGTGATTGTTTTTGTGTGTGTGTCTATATTTTACATTAAATGTGTGAGTAGGGAGCATCGAGGAAGGGCTTCTTGAATAAAATACCAGGGATCATTGGCCTGTATATTATAGCCCCTACCTATGAATAAGGGAGCAAATGTATTTACCATAGTGAAAGTGTTTTCTTTGTGCGCTAGACTAGAAAATATAACAAAGTTTGTTTCTAAGAACTTTCAGAAAAAATTGAATACCTCCTTTTAAATGTAATACTTAAATGGCGTAAAAACTTCTACAAATAAAAAAAAAATTATGAAATAACAATTAAATATAAGGCATACTTAGTCGATGAATATGTACCAACAACGAAACTGGATAATACGAACTAGAAAATTTAGATGCCTTTACTTCTGTCTTCATTGAATCCCGGTAATATTTTTCTTTTTGCCTGAGGCATTAATCTTCTTATGATGAGTTTATTTAGATCGGAATTATTTCCTCATCCTCTCGTGAATGAAACTTTTTAAATCTAATATATTGTCATTGCGTGGCGTTTAAAATTTGGACAAGGGAATTAAATCTTAGAAAAAAAGGGATAATGGATAGAATAACCAAAATATGAGATGCTTAGAAATATCAACAAATGTACACATAGCGCCTCCTGCATCTCTAATAAGTACCAACAAATTAGCAATTTTTAATTTCAGTGACTCTCTCTTCCCAATATGTACAGACGTCACTTAGACACTAGCCAAAATAGATTCAGGGAGAATCATCAGAGACAATTCTGAATACTGAATTTTCTTGAGATTACAATACTTTCTTTAATTTGTTCAGGAAGTAAAAAACCCGTCAAGCGAGGGCGGGGTTAACCAAGCTGGTTTCCCACACGCGTCGCGTATTTGCATTTGTCACAAAACGAAAAAATTCAATGAGAACAATATTTAGTATTTGGGCTTTCAATAATGTGCTTCATAATATAAAAGCTTATTGGTAATATGACATGAGTAGGAGTGATGGGTTTACTGATGGTCGAAAACTAATAAAAGCAAATATCTCGGTTAATAATCAAGATAATGAAAAAACTGTACATAAAAACATCTATGGAACATTAAATTTGCAATAAGATTTTTTGATTTGATTTTATACCATTTCCCCTAGGGGAAATCAGCTATTGAGGTTGTACTCATGACGCGATTTTTGAAATGTATCTTCTAATGACCATCGATCTCACCTAGTAGATGACGATAATAGGGTCCGTTCAAAGTTGTATATATATATATATATATATATATATATAGAGAGAGAGAGAGAGAGAGAGAGAGAAAGATATATATATATAAAAAATTGTAACCTCTGTTTGTACATTGATTTTTTTCGCGAAATTTCACGATAATCGTCATTTATTACGGTTCGTCATAGAGACCATAACTGTATTTTGTTTCTTTCGTGTCTGTTTGTTTGTTACCTTCTCACGCATAAACAGCTGAACCGAATTTTATGAAACTTGGTATGTATATTACTACTAATCCAACTTAGACTTTAGGCTATGTTAATATTCTCTGAGACGAACAAGAGTGGGGGTTATAAGGAAGGCCTGAAATTAAAAATAGCGATATTTCGTTTCCTATTGGTTTTTTCGGACAGTATGAACATAACAAAAGTTTTTTATTTTGTTATTTGGAATAACTTTTGTTATAAACACTTTTTTCGTAAACCGAATTATAAACGAGATATACGGTAAAACCTATAGCGGAAGTGAACAATTTTATTTGGTACAAAAGACTCATTCGAACTAAATAAAACTCGGTATGTGTATTAGCACTAACGTCTTCCTTATAATAAGCTATACTACTAACATTTCTAGGGACGGGCAGGTCTGAAATTAAAAATAGTTATATTTTGTTTCCTATTGGGGTTTCAGCAAATATGCACATAACAAAAGTTGTTTATTTTGTTATTTAGAGAAATTTGCTCAACAATTCTTTTCAATATGAACTACCAGGTACTTCACCTGGAAAAATTAATTCAAATGTATGTTAATATTTTGTCCTTAATAATTCCAATATATGCATAATGCACAGGAAACGGGAAATATGACAATATGGAGGACAGTGAAGTCTTACATAAAAAATTAATTGTATTATTAACAAATCAACAGAAACGGCGGGTATTAACCCTGAACACTGGGACGGGCAAATGTCAAAATATTATGCAAAGTAAAGCCTTGCCAAAAAATACCATCACCATTCAGCCTCAAATGAATTCCCGAGCGAATCCGGGTATCTGAGCTAGTATATTATATATATATATATATATATATATATATATATATTTGTGGACATTTGAAGACATTGTTTGAAAATCCCATCATAAGTACAACTTCAATAGCTGATTTCCCTTAAGGGAAATATGCTAAAATGAACAGAATGTACACAAGTGTCAGAGCGGATTGTACAGTTAAGTAACCCTGCTCATGAAGCTGGAAAATCAATTGAGTACGAATTAATCATAAAGGAGAATTAATGTGTTTTTGAGTATGAAAAAACAAGTAAAAAAATGACATGTATTATCTGCTTGTGTAGAAGAATTTTGCAAAAACTGTAGGAAACAGTGTAGGGAAAGGTGTTAACACTCTCGAAGCAGACGTGGCTTTAAATTTTTTAATAGAATGGCACAAAAATAAATTAACCGGAAGCGACTTTTTAATAAGACCTCAGCTGAGGTCGAACCTGCAGTGGGGAAGTTTACCTGCTAGGGGCAAGCCGTATGCTAACCCTCTAACACTATAATGTTTTCCATTTGTAGATCTATTTTCTCAAAAATAACAAAACACTCAATGATTTAGTTTATAACATTGCAACAGATAAATATATCAACCATTTCTTTCCTATTAAAAGTTAACTCTCTATTTTAATGCATGGGAAAGATAGATGTATCAAGAAAAACGTCCGTCACGCAGGGGCTGCAGAAGTTCAACAAAAGATAAATCTTCATAATGGTAACAAAACACTGCCGTGAATATTAAGTAATAAATACAATCTATAATAAGGAGCCTCCGACGGGAAGCGTCTGAAATGTAAAAAAACAGATCTGCTAACCTCACACCGGAAAGAAAAACAACTACTAATGTATATCAGAATATAACATATCAATTTTATTGAAAACTATATAGTATAACTAGTACTGTAATTTATAATGAAACAGAATAATTTTTATCTCAACCAAACAAATTTTAGTAGTCCAAGAACTTAAAATGGGGCGGGGGGGGGGAGGGGGTCACTAGAACATATTTGCATGTATCTCGTATAATAAAGGTCTTCTGAAAACAATATTTGGTATTTTAGCTTCTAATAATGTGGTTTATTATGTAACAGAGTATTGTTTATATAAGATGAGTAAACCCCCTCCCCTCGTCCAATTTCAGCCATTAACGAATATGATCTTTCTTTTTACATAAAACGACTAAATATGGAGTTTGGTAACAATCTAACAATATTTGCGACCGCTAGTGTGGTAACAGATATATATATATATATATATATATATATATATACAATTTTGAACGGAGTTCATTTGTGTCATCTCCTAGGTAGGATCAATGGACATTTGAAGAACAATTTCGAAAATCACGTCATGAGTTCGACCTCAATAGCTCCCCTTAAGGGAAATCACCTAAGGAAACTGTGATTTTTTATACAGTATTCTTTTAAGTTATTTCTTTTTCTAACATTTAAATGAGAAACCTCCATGAAACTTTGAAAAATATAGCACCATAATCTAAAATTTGCTATCCTAAAATTTGAAATACAGAACTTTACAGAACGAGTGAGGAAAAATAATAACACTGTTTAAATTAAAACATATGTTAATTTTAAACAGCATATTTTACAAAAAAATATGTTTACATGAACATAATATTCATTTTTATCTTCGTTTTTTAAAAAGAAATTGATATCATTCACAAAACTTTATAACTAAAATTATTGAAAAAAAAGAAATATTTAAGATTAAATAACATAATAAAATTGAAAATTACAGTCAATGAAACCAATATTATTGATTCAAACGTATGATACTCGATAACTATATATTGACATAAAAAGTAACTTAAACAAAAATATTCATAAACCTATAGTCATCTTTGAAAATTATTAATAAAATAACTTGTCATTCGATTTGAAACTTAAATATATCGTTCGAATGAAGACAGACTAAAGAAGAGATTAGTGACTGCCGTGAGTTAATGCAAGCAATTCCCACTACGAATGACCCGAAACAAGAGGTTAGGTAAATGCAAGTGGGTCTAACCTCAGATGACGCCCTTTGGCTTTGGGTAAAATTCAGACGACCTCACCCGAGCTCCGTTACCGTTCAAAGTGTTAAGAGGGCTGAATAATAAACTCTATCTGCTGTAAACGAGAACAAGTTTCTTCTGTTTGATATATCAACATAATTTCCTGCTTTTTGCCTCCCACCCCCCGTGCTCAAGAATATTAGCAGATTTCCCTAGGGAAATCAGCTATTGAGGTCGTGCTCATGACGCGATTTTCGAAATATTTCTTCAAATGTCCATCGATCCTACCCAGATGACGAAAATGAGGTCCGTTCATAATTATATATATATTTGTCTGTTAACGCTCTAGCGGTCGCAATTTTTGTTTGATCTGTCCCAAACTCAAAATATAATCGTTTTAAGTAAAAAGAAAGATCAAGTTCGTTTGGCTGAAATCGGACCAGTGGGGCTTTAGAGGGGATTATCGAAAATTCGAAATATCTCTGTTATTATGCATCGGATCGAAAAATTGTATAGAATCAATCTTATTGTAAATTAAATTTACTATAAACATTGTTCTATATATTTATTCTGTATCTTGAGTATTAACCGAAATATTTGCATTTGTATTGTGTGTGTGGTTAGCAGGAGTCGGCTATGTTCGGGACATTCCGCCGAGAGCTAGTGCGGCCGTTTCCGTTACTGTTCGTCCCTAGTGAATAGGTTTAGAGATTCCTTACTACTACTGTTGTTATTAGGCCGATTTCTCTATTGTAAAACTTCATGTGGAAAATCTACTTAGTTTACACAGCCCCTGCGTGACGGACTTTTTTTATTACTTAACGGAAGAACTTTAAAATTATTTACCTCAATTCATCATTCCTCTAGTCCTCTCAGCTCAACAAAATCATATTTTAAGTTTATTTTACTTCCTGTTTTAGCAGATTTCCCTTAAGAGAAATCAGCTATTGAGATTGTACTCATGACGCGGTTTTGGAAAGTTTTCTTCAAATTCTTCAGATCCTACCTAGGAGATGACGAAAATGAGATCCGTTCAAAATGTTATATATATATATATATATATATATATATATATATATATATATATATATGATACAGCTCTAATGGTCGCTTGATCGTTACCGAACTTGATATTTAATCGTTTTATGTCAAAAGAAAAGATAAAGTCCATCAATGGCTGAAATAGGACCAGTTGGAGCGGGGTTTAAAGGGGGGGAATTTTGAAAATTCGATATATCTCCGTGACTATAAATTGGGTCGAAAAATTGTATGGAACCGATCTTATTCAAAATTGAATGATCTATAAATATTGCTCTATACATATTTTCTGTATAAGGAGTATTAACCAAGATATTTGGATTTTAAGGAAAACTCCCACTCCCACTCCCACTAAACTTCACTAAGTTGTTTTATCATGAGCCACTTCATTCAAAGGTTAAATACCAAATATTGTTTTCATTGGACTTATTACTTTGTGATATATATGCAAATACGTTTTGTTTATTCCCAATCCCCTTCTTTTGTTCTTGGATTACTAAAATTTGAGTGGTTCAGCTAAAAATTATTCTGATTCATTATAAATTACCGCACAAGCTAAACAGTTTTCAATAAAAATTAATTTGTTGTGTTTAGATATATTTCATTAATGGTTTTTCTTTCCAGTCTAGAAAATTGTTATCTCTCTATTCAACTCTACAAGGTTGTTTGTTCAATTCAGACGCGGTTTCCGTTGTAGAGATTCTTATCTTGTAAATTGTCTGAAAGATTTCTCATGTCCGTTTGTATATATTCACTTAATATTCACAGTGGCGTTACCAGTATGTAGAATTATCTATTGTAAACTTTCGCGTGGGAAATCTGCTTAACTAACGTAGCTCCTGCATGTCAAACTTTTTTTTTCTTGCCTCTTCTCACATTGGGAGTTAATGTTTTATTTTCAATATTTCGGAGGGTATTAACCAGACAGTTTATATTGACCTTCCTGTTTAGTTATGGAATTACATGACACGAATATCATGTTTATCATATTTATATTCATGTTTGGATTCAAGGACGAAGTATGGCTATTTATTTGGAAAAATTTAATACAATTTAATAGCATTCAAATCTTTGAAATTGTAAGTCCTTAAGGAAAAGTATTTCAGAGGAAAGATGTGTGGTGAGCATCCACCTCTTCTCTGCCATTATTTTGTATGTGGCTTACTGAACCACAGTTAGCAACTTCTTTCAAGTAGCCCTTCATATCCCTCACTAACAACTAAGGGGGGGGGTCAGTCCCCACCCCTTACTTACCAAGCTTGACCTATCAAAAGTTCTTTAATGCATGGAAAATAACTGACCTACTAAGTCAAGTACTCTCGAAGTACTCAAAAACACTGTCTAACAACTTCATTGTTGAGCTGATTGAGTATACTCTGTGCATTGAATTACATACATCTCTCAATATATGAATTACATTCCCAATATGTGTAAGTTGAGGGTTGGCATTGCCTTTAAAAAAGTCCGTCACGCAGGGCTGCGTAAACTAAGCAGATATCCCACGCGAAGGTTTTCAATAGATAAATATACATACAGGTAACACTACCGGAAATATTAATTGAATAAATACAAACGGTAATGAGAAATCTTTCAGTTACAAGTTAATAACTATCCAACGGAAAGCGTCTGAATTGTAAACAAATAGGCCAGCCAACCTGAATTCTAGACCGGAAAGGAAAACCATTAATGAAATATATCTGAATATAACAGATTAATTATATTGAAAACTATTTACTCTAGCTAATGCTGTAATTTGTAATGAACCAGAATAATTTTAATCTCATTTACTTAAATTTTAGTAATCCATGAACAAAAGAAAGTGGGAGGAGGATCAGCAGAACGTATTTGCATACATCTGACAATATAAAAGTTCACTGAAAACAATATATGGTATTTCACCTTGTAATGAAGTGGTTCATGATATAACAGCTTATTATTAATACACTAGTAGGAGTGAGGGTTTACTCTAAAAAATCCGAATATCTCGGTTAATACCCATTATACGGAAAATATGTATAAAACAATAATTATAGTAAATTTAATTTTCAATAAGACTGTTTTACGATCCGACTTAATAGTAACAGGGATATTTCGAATTTTCCAAATTCCTTCCCTCTAAACCCCCCTCCCTTCCCCTCGTCCGATTTCAGCCGTTGACGAACTTGATCTTTATGTTTATATAAAACGACTAAATAGCGAGTTTGGTAACGATTAAACAATAGTTGCGACCACTAGAGCGGTAACAGACAAATATATATAAAGTTTTGAACGGACCTCATTTGCGTCATCTCCTAGGTAAGATCGATGGACATTTGAAGAAAAATTTTAAAAATCGCGTTATGAGTACGACCTAAATAGCTGTTTTCTCTTAAGGGAAATCTGCTAAAAAAAGGACTAATTGTCTGTAATGCGGCTCGTAACGGACATGAGACACAGCTCTGTCAAAGGTCGAAGGAGATAGGAGGAATAAAATAGAGAAAAAGCTTGCCTTAATGGCCACACTATGTGAGAAATGCTCCAGTAGACTTTCAAGTTTTATGTCCATGAAAGAGGACGGTTAAGGGCAAGCTCTCATTAAAATCCTGTAATGGGACAAGCGATACATGCAGTTCCAAGAGACCAAAACTTACATCTGACAGCTCTGTTGTAAATAGACTAGATATATTGTATCAATTAAATAGGCATTTGGAATGTTAATGGCACTTTACGGAGGTTATAAAAGTCCGTCACGCAGGAGCTTCGTAAACTAAACAGATTTCACACGTGAAGTTTTACAATAGATAAATCTTCATACTGGTAACACTTAACACCATAGTGAATAAATACAAACGGGTAGTGTCTGAAATGTAAACAAACTGGTATACCAACCTTTCACCGGAAAAAAGGAAAATTAATGAAATTTATCAGAATATAACATATTAATATTATTAAAAACTATTTACTATATCTAGTACTGTAATTTATAATGAATCAGAATAATGTTTATCTCAATCAATAAAATTTTAGTAGTCCAAGAACTTCAGACCATGGTGGTCGCCAGAACATATTTGCATGTGTCTCGTCTAATAAATGTCTCATGAAAACAAAATTTGGTATTTAAGCTTCGAGTAAAGTTGTTTATTATATAACAGAGTATTGTTAATGTGGCATTAGTAGAAGTGGGAATTAGTAGAAATGATCGTTCAAAAAGAACAAATTACACAGCTTCAATTGCCACGTGAGATGCTCAGACCATACATTTGGATTTCGTTACATGTTTAGAGCTACTCTGTTCCTTTTCAAAATGCAATTAAGCTAAGACTTTCAGTAGCAAGACAAATTTTAATTTAGGTAAATAATAGTAGTGTATAAAACAATGTAATTAACAAACTTTTTTTTTTCTAAATTTGTATAGCAATAACCCTTTGAAAGGAGTGATGGGCACTCGGGAAAAGAAAAGTCCGTCAACCAGGGGCTGCGTAAACTAAACAGATTTCCCACGTGAAGTTTTACAATAGATTAATCTTCATGCTGGCAACACTTAACACCACCGTGAATATTAAGTGAATAGATACAAACCGCAATGAGAAATCGTTCAGTCAATTTTAATTACCTCCCTACGAAAAGCGTCTGAATTGTAAACAAACAGCTCTCCCAACCGCTCAGAGCTGAACCGAAAGATAGAAATATTCTTCTCTGGAAAGATGAACCATTACTGAAATATATCTGAATATAAAATATTAATTTTATTTAAAACTATTTACTTTATCTAGTACTGTAATTTATAATGAATCAGAAATTTGCTTATCTCAATCAATTAAATTTTAGTAGTGATTTTTCTTTTTTAACAGATTTCAGGATCTCAGATGCTCACCATCATCATGATGCTGTCAATTCCAGAAGATCAAATATTATGACTATTTTTGTTATCTTAAAATGTTTGTATCTACGTTTACTAATTTTCCCCCCGAATTAATACTCGTTACACTAATTGGGCAAACTAGAAAGAAATGTGTGTAAATGGTACAGTTTTAAGTAGTCCAATTCACTATAAACCTGAAATTTCCTTTGAGAAAGTGAATTTGATGGTATGTATTTTAGATAAAGCTTCACTTCATTCGTATATACTGTTCACTAAGGTGAGAACGTGATCTGAATATGATTATTTTATGGCTAGATGTGAGACCCATGTCCAGGAATATCTCCTATTCATACGAGTGGTAAGTGACCACTGAGCTGCATGATGGGCTTTTTTATATCCGATCCCAGTCATCAAATATTCCTAGAGGACTTACTTCCTAGAGGATATTACTTTTATGGCAACAGCAATAAATTGAAGCTAATCATTTTGTTTTTCTAAGGAGGATAAATAAGATATGTCAATCATGAATTCTAATTTTATACTGGCTAATATTCACATTATGAAGTAAGCTAAAAAGTCTTCGTTAATATTTATTGGTACGAATATACATTTAGCAAAAACATTTATTACGGAAGGTAAATGTAACTGTACTTTAAGATTCACACTAGGTATGGTGTAGTAACTTTGTCTTTAAAATTTGGTATTATGATAGAAGATATTTTGATGTTTGGTATTATTTGATAAATTTCTCAAGCCTTAAGTCGTGAAAGTACACTAAGTACTTATAACTGTCCAAACTCTGACTGCATAAATAGAACCGAATGTTTATTGAAAATTTCTCTTTAAGAAAATGTGGATTTTTTATTTTGAGTGACCTTCCTATTAGCAGATTTCCCTTAAGGGAACTCAGCTATTGAGGTCGTACTCATGAGGCAATTTTCGAAAAATTTCTTCAAATGTCCATCGATCCTACCCAGGAGATGACGATATATATATATATATATATATATATATATATATATATATATATATATATATATATATATATATATATATTTGTCTGTTAACACTCTATCGGTCGCAATTTTTATTTAATCGTCACCAAACTCGTTTTATGTAAAAAGGAAGATCAAGTTCGTTAATGGCTGAAATCGGACAAGTGGGAGGGGGGGGGGGTTTAGAGGGAGGGTTTTTCGAAAATTCGAAATATCTCCGTTACTATACGTCGGATCGCAACATTGTATAGAACCAATCTTATTGAAAATTAAATGCACTATAAATATTGTTATATACATTTATTCTCTATCTTGAATATTAACCGAGATATTTGCATTTTTATTAAGTGTATCGGACGTGCTATGGTTCCCGCCGAAAGCTAGTTCGGCCGTTTTGGTAACTGATCGGCAATCGTATGGAGATTTCACCATTGAATAACTTTACGAGGGAAATCTGCTTAGTTTACGCAGCCCCTGCGTGACGCACTTTTTTAAATAGCCGCACCTCGTCTGCAGACTTCATAAACTGACAAATGGTAGAGTTCATCTAAATCCACTTGAAAGAGGTTAAGTGTGCAAAAACATTACTCGCAATTACGTGTCTCATTCATAAAGTTATAAGTGTAGTCCGTTTAAACAAATTATTTCAAACATTTTTTGCTTTATACGCTTCGCAATACATTTAGTATTTACGGAGGTATATCTATTACTGACGCACTACATAACTACAAAAAAAAGATTGTACAAAACTGGGAACAAGAATGGTTATCAATAGATTGCAAGTTAAGAGAAATCAAAAATACAACTGTAGAATGGTCATCAAGTAATCCAACTTCAAGAACAGAGGAGGCTGTTCTTGTTCGATTGCGACATGGTAATTCCCGTCTAACACATAAGTACCTTATGGCAAAATCTGAACCAGCAACGTGTTCTCTATGGAATATACTACTAACTATAAAACACTTACTGACTGCAAAAAACGACATAACTTAGACCTACCTTACAATTTGGACGAACTTTTAAACAACAAAATTACATATCTAGACGCTTTATTATCATTTTTAAAACGAGCACACATTTACAAACTTATATAGTACCCAAACTCTTCTTATTTCCAGAGAAGTATAGCCATAAATGTTTAATTCAACACAATATAATACCAAATGTAATGCAACTATGTATGTCAGGGTGAGTGCGTTCGTATAAGTGTGTGTGTGAAATTCTGAATGTTTGTGTAAGATATAACAAACTTTTAAATAAATTCTTGTTTATTGATTATAGATTATTACTAATTATAGTTTTATTAACTTCTATAAAATTCTTTTTGTTTTCGAATTTAACATTACGCTTTTGTTACTTTTTTTGTCTTTTATTACTTATTCGTGTTCTGTTTCTATTTCCATTTGCATGACTTTTTCCGTTCAATAATTCTCTCTGTTTTAATAGTTTTTATTTCATTAGTTCGTATTTTCTTTTCCACTAGTAATATTGCCCAGCAGCAACTATAAATATGAAGATGCATTACATTCAACAGTTTGGAGTATTTTTATCATTTGGTTATTTGGTGAAGGGTGTAAATCACTCCAAATTGCGTGACACCAAACAAATAAATAACTAAATGAAATATCTATTTTGTGGTTTCCAGCTATCAATAAACCCTTATGGTTTCCATTTTTTCCATTTTTTGAGGTGCTGGATGGTGAAGGAATTATTATCTCAGGTAAGAAAAAACGCCTCGTTCCTTCACTGTTCTTTACTCATTGCGACAGAGCGCTTTCAGAGCATACGCTCTATCATCAGTGCCGTTGTGCCAACGTTGAACTCCAGACCTAGCTTGGCAAGCTTCCATATCCATTTTTTGAGGTGCTAGATGGTGAAGGAATTATTATCTCAGGTAAGAAAAAACGCCTCGTTCCTTCACTGTTCTTTATTCGTTGCGACCGAGCGCTTTCAGAGCATACGCTCTATCATCAGTGCATAGGTATGGCTGGAGTTCAACGTTGGCACAACGGCACTGATGATGGAGCGTATGCTCTGAAAGCGCTCGGTCGCAACGAATAAAGAACAGTGAAGGAACGAGGCGTTTTTTCATTTGGTTTTAAGAGAAAACATCTGAGATGACGATAGGCCCCGACTAACAGCTCTTGTCGAAGCTGGTGTTGCTATTACCATTTACTGTCAGCAACAGCGCCATTAATCACATTTAACAATTATTAACTTCCATAGCATCCAACGTTTTTTCCATTGTCTTAATAAGGAACTATTCACAAATCAATATGTAATAATATTTAAAATTTTTAGTTCTCTGACTCATATTTTCAGTTGTTGGCAATTGTGTTATAAAAGTATGTGTACTTGCAAGTAATTTTCTTGCTGAAGAAAACGTATAAGCATTAGATTATTTGGAGTTGTTTCTCAGTTTTAGCAGATTTCCCTTAATGGAAATCAGCTATTGAGGTAGTACTCATTACGCGATTTTCGAAAAATTTCTTCAAATGTCCATCGATCCTACCCAGGAGATGACAAAAATGAGGTCCGATAGCGATTTTTATGTAAAAAGAAAAATTAAGTTCGTTAATGGCTAAAATTGGATCAGTGGGAGGGGGTGGGGGGCTTAGATGTGGGGAATTTCGAAAATTCAAAATATCTCGGTTACTATACGTCGGATTGAAAACTTGTATAGAGTCATTATTATTTCAAATTAAATTTACTATAAATACTGTTATGTACATTTATTCTCTATCTTGAATATTAACCGAGATATGTGCATTTATAATACGTGTGTGCGGATAACGGACGAGATGAGATCGGCTGATGTCGGTTCATGACTTTCCGCCAAAAGCTAGTTCTGCCGTTTCCGTAACTGTTCGGCTCTCCTGAAATTGGTTTAGAGACTCGTTACTACTACAGCTACTAGTATGCAGATTTCTCTATTGTAAAATTTCACGCGGGAAATCTGCTTAGTTTACGCAGCCCCTGTGTGTTGGACTTCATATTAATCAGTCTTGGTTAGAACAAATTAATTTACTCCATGGTGTTAATTTTATCTATTTACATTTTTCAATTGGATGGAATTGTGTTGTCATGCGTATAATAGATGGCATATTATGGATTATGTTTTTCCTACTTCGGATATTTTAGCTGTTTTTAAAAAAGAAAACATATCACAAAGTATAATGTTACAAAGCTCACTGAACAAGGAAGGGCTTAACACCTGGCAAAAGAGATTCAAGGATTCTCTTTGTTACAAAACGTTAAGGCATTTATCAGATATAACAACTCCCTCTTGCTGACAATTGGGGGAGGGGGGTGTGGAAAAGGGGAATCTAAATAATTTTGGCGTTACTGATGGCAGTTGTACTTTACAAAACGACTCGTAGTTAACTGGCTATAACTCATTGTTCTGGAGATTGAGTCCAGCAGTAGTAATACGTCCGTCACTCAGGGGCTAAGCAGATTTCCCACGCGCTGGAATGGCACACTACTGTTCTCATCTTACCACATATTCTGACGGAAGGCCAGAAAGTACGAATTACTCGCAAGAAAAAATGCATAGAACCACAATTGTAGGCCATCGTCATTTTAACAAGATTGGTTCTATGGTTTCGACTCATAATAACCCATGTATTTTTAATTTTGGAACAGTCGACTAACCACCCCCTCCCCTTTTCCTGGTGCGATTTCTCCCAAGAACAAATGTGACCTTTAGTGTTGCCTGAAATGGTTAAATATCGAGTATGGAATAGGTAAAATAAACATTTTCGAGACAAGAACGTAAAATCATAATTGTTTACGCCATTGCACATCGAATTTGCAACTAATAAAGGTCTCATAAAAAAAAAAAAAATAAAAAAAAAATATGAGGTATATAAGAATAGAATGAAGAGTTGCATATAACTGCTTATTGTTATTATTACATTACTAGGAGTGGGGGTTTACAAAAGGCAGAAAACTAAAAAATCCAAATATCTCGGCTAGTATTCATATTAGACAGAATATGTACATATAAACATTCAACGTACAAAACATACATTTCCAACAAGATTGGTTACATACAATGTTTCCATCCGACCTATAATAATGGAGATATTTTGAATTTTCATAATTCCCACTCTAAAACCACCCTTTCCACTAGTTTGAATTCAGAATTAACTAACTTGACTTTTAATTTTGCATAAAACGTTTGAACTGACGTCATTTTCGTCATATAATGGGTAGGATTGATGGATATTGGAAAATTCCCCGAAAATCGTGTCATGAGTACGACCTCAATACCTGATTTCCCTTTAGGGAAATCTTCTAACATCTACGTCATGGTAGGAATGTCGAGCAGGCGTAACTCCATGGTAGTAACATTTGTATATATATATATATATATATATATATATATATATATATATATATATATATATATATATCTATATATATATATCCCTTCCCTGTCTATATATTTAATTACAACTTCTCAGTAGGATAGGGTTGGAGGGTAGATTAAAATTTCAGTTGAAAACTCTGTCTATCATTAGTCAGCTTATGCAGGCTACAGGCTACCAACGGATGGCTATCTAACAACTTTCGCTTTGAAACGAATTTTCTCCACTCATGCCTTTACTGGTGTGAATGGAATTTTCCTCATGATGCCATTATTGCTGGATGGTCTGATGCAGAAGGTAATGGGAATCCACTGCATGTCCTTTTGACCCACGTATTCTCTTGTTTGGTACTGCGGAAATCAGGTTTACCTGTTCACGAGATGAATTGCCAGGTGTAATATCAATAATATTAATATATTATAATATATATATATATATATATATATATATATATATATATATATATATTTAAATCATCAACTGACTATTACTTGACACAGTTATTAACAGGACACGGAACAACAAACTCTTATTTTAATCGTTTTGGCCTAACAGATCAACCAAACTGTTACTGTGACTTTACTACTGAACAGACATACAGACACTTGCTCTATGACTGTAGACTACTAACGGACCAAAGAGAAGACTTTAAAACCCAACTAAAATGCCGACAAAAAATTGGCCTTTTGAGGAAAAACCTTTATTTTATAAAAACAATAAACAATTTTTAAAAAATGCTGAAGAAATGTATTACTACCTGAACTATTTAAAACTGAAATACAGTTAAATTAATTATTTATTGATCATTGAAAGCTATATTGTTTTTGTTTTTCTTTTCTTTTTCTTTCTGTTGTAAATAATTTTAGTTTCCAAATATTTTAATTTATTCATTGTTATAAAAATGTTATGTATCAAGCACAAGTTAGTTTACAAATTGTTGTTCGCGACGTGTGGCTAATAAAGTCCCTTCATGTTGGGTTACCTCATTTTCGTAATCTCGTGTTTAGGATCGATGTGCATTTGAGGAAATGTTTAGAAAACCACGTCATATGGTAAACCTCAATATCTGATTTCACTCAGGCAAGGCAATCTGTGAGAATAGGAGGTGAGAGATTGTTTGGTTGATTGAATGAGCGGTGGAAATGTTACACCCGTTTTAGAGTGCAGCCTGTGTAGCACCTGATTTCTTCCGATACTATTCTTATACAGCCTACAGATCAATAGAATTTATATCGAATTTTCTGATAGAAGAAATTTATTCAATAGTCCGGGAGGGAATGGCAGAAGTGAGAAACTACCTTCGAGATTAGAGGTGGGTACTGAATTTTATCTAGACTTTTTTATAACTTCATAGCAGTTTATCTTAAATCAGTATCCCAGGCGCATATTCTTTTCAGACCTCAAATACCTGACAAGGAGCTGAGCTGAATTCGTATAAGACGGAGGGTTGTAAAATTCTGAGTTTCTTTTCATTTTAGAAGTAGTAAAAGTGAATCGAAAAAAGGGCTCCAACTCCTAAGTATGCAATACCTATGTTGGGTCAGGATTTCTGACGTTAATAAAAGTCCGTCACGCTGGGGCTGCTTACGCACTTGTGATATTATCTCACCACATATTTTCTTTTCCTAAGTAAAAATCTCATGACTTGTAGCGGGAGTTAGGGGGAGGCTTACTGATAGCCTGCTTAATACTTGAGTGAGAAAAAATGCCTAGAACAACAATTGTAGGACATCAATAGTTAAACAAAATTGTCTTTATAATATTTTACGATCCGACTCATTAGAACGGAGGTATTTTGATTTTCCAAACACCTCCTCTATTCGAGATACTATTTCAGCCACTAACAAATATTATCTTTAGTGTTAACTGAAACGGTTAAATATCAAATGTGGTATAGATGAAATCAACATTTTGGAGACAAGACAATAAAATCTTATCCTTGATCTTAAATTGCATGTATCTCGTATAATAAAGGTCTCTTAAAAACAATATAAGGTATTTAAGCTCGAAAGAAAGTGGTTTATTATATAACATAGTATTGTTTATGTGACTTGAGTAGGGGACCGAGAATTAATTCATAACATAATTGAATACCAAACATAGTTTTCATAGAACTTTTATTGTATTAGTCACATGCCAATCCACTCTGAGCTGACGCCATCAATTAAGATTATACGTTCTGAACTCGAAAATATTTATTTGATTAATACCATACTCTATTTTTGTTTGTTTTAATTAAAGTAGATATTCGATACGGAAGTACTATCAAACAATACTATCACGCAGGGGCTGCGGTAACTAAGCAGATTTCCCACGTGCCTCACGTATTTGCATTTATCTCAAAACGTAAAACTTCAAAGAGAACAATATTTGGTATTTAGGCTTCAGAGTGTTTCATATTGTAACAGCTTATTGTTAATATAACACGAGTAGGAGTGTGGGTTTACTGAAGGCCGAAAATTGAAAAATGCAAATATCTCGGTTAATAATCAAGATAGTGAAAAAACATACATAACAATATTTAAAGAACATAGCATTTGCAATAAGACTAGGATCATACAATTTTTCCATCCGACGTATAATAATGGAGATTTCGAATTATCCCCTAAACACCCCTCCTGGTACGATTTCAGCCATTAACTAACAGTTAGTTTTACATTAAACGCTTATATATCGTATTTGGTAACGATTAAACAAACATTGCAACAGCCAGAGTGGTAACTCACAAGTATATATATATGGCGTGGTTTTCTATACATTTCCCCAAATGTCCATCGATCCTAAACACGAGATGAAGGAAATGAGGACTGTCCGAAATTTAATATATATATATATATATATATATATATATATATATATATATATAGACACACACACACACACACACACAAATATATACCCTCCCTTTCTAAATTCTTAATTATTTATATATACATATATATAAAATTGTAACCTCTGTCTGTACATTGATTTTTTTCGCGAAATTTCACGATAACTTTTCGTTTCACATGTCATAGACACCATAACTGCATTTTGTTTCTTTCGTGTCTGTTTGTTTGTTTATTTGTTTGTTTGTTACCTTTTCACGCATAAACGGCTGAACCGAATTTTATGAAACTTGGTATGTATATTACTACTAACCCAACTTAGACTTTAGGCTATGTTAGTATTCTCTGAGATGAACAGGAATGGGGGTTATAAGGGAGGCCTGAAATTAAAAATAGCGATATTTCGTTTCCTATTGCATTTTCGGCAATTACGCTCATGCCAAAAATTGTTTATTTTGTTATTTAGAGAAACTTTTCTTATATACACTTTTGTCGTATACCTAAGTATAAATGACTTATACGTTAAAAACTACTTCGGAAGTCAACAATATTATTTGGCACAAAAAACTCAACCGAACTAAACCTAAATCGGTATGTGAATTAGCACTAACGTCTTCCTTATAATAAGGATAATAATAATAATACTAACATTTCTAGGGACCAGCAGGAGTGGGGGTTATAAGGGAGCCCTGAAATTAAAAACAGTGATTGTTCGTTTCCTATTGGGGTTTCTGCAAATATGCACATAACAAAAGTTGTTAATTTGCTTATTTAGAGAAACTTTTGTCATATATACTATCGTCGTATACCGAAGTATAAAGGCGTTATACGCTAAAAATGATAGCGGGAGTCAACAATTTTATTTGGCACAAAAGACTCAACCGAACTAAATATAACACTCGGTATGTGTATTAGCACTAACGCCTTCCTTATAATAAGCCATACTAACATTTCTAGGGACAGGCAGGAGTGGGGGTTGTAAGGGAGGCCTGAAATTAAAAATAGTGATATTTCGTTTCCTATTGGGGTTTCGGCAAATATGCAAATAACAAAAGTTGTTTATTTTTTTTTAATTAGAGAAATTTGCTCAACAATTCTTTGGAACTACCAGGAACCTCACCGGGAAAAATTAATTCAAATGTATGTTAATATTTTGTGCTTAATAATTCAAATCTATGCATAATGCACAGGAAACGGGAAATATGACAATATGGAGGACAGTGAAGTCTTACATAAAAAAATAATTTTATTATTAACAAATCCACAGAACGACGGGTATTTCCACTAAACACTGGGACGGGTAAATGTCAAATTATTGTGCAAAGTAAAGCCTTTCCAAAAAAAATACCATCACCATTCAGCCTCAAATGAATTCCCGAGCGAAGCCGTTTATCTGAGCTAGTATATATATATATATATATATATATATATATATATATATATATATATATATATATATATCTGTGTGTGTGTGTATATAAATATTTTAGATAACAGGTGCCCACAATTTGCTAAGTTTATAGCCTTTTATTCTCTTATAATTATCGGGCATTTTAGGACATTTATCGGAAATCAGCTATTGAGATCGTACTCATGACACGATTTTTGAAAAATGTCCACAAATGTCCATCGATCCTACCTTAGAGATGAAGACAATGAGGTCCGTTCAAAATTATTTTTTTTTTTATATATATATACCCTCCCAGTTTAAATTCTCAATTATATACATACATATATATATATATATATATATATATATATATATATATATATATATATATATATATATATATATATATATATATACTAGCTAAGGTACCCGGCTTCGCTCGGGAAATCATTTAAGGCTGAATGATGATAGTATTTTTTTGGGCAAGGCTTCAATGTTTACAACTACACTTCCGTCGGCGCGCATTGTTTTCCTGTGAGGGTCAGGCAGGCGACTTATAAATGAGAAATTTTATATTTGAAGAATAAATAAAAATGTGTTCCTAATCTACCCCTTTTCATTTTTTAACTCTTCTTTTTTAATACTTCAAACCATAATCATGGATAGTATTTATTACAATTAAATATCGTCTATAATGAAACTTATTTCCTGTCAAAAACCAATCCGAGCACATATAGTTTAAGCATAGTTTAGCACGTAAGGTTATATTCGTAATAGTAACTCTCAGTGGTAATCACTTCCCGTAATGCCCAGCATTTCACAGGAAATTAGTAAACTCAATTAACTCTATTAGCCTCCGTCTATTTCCGCTCTCGCATTAGAGCTATCAACACTCTTCTCCTTAATTATTAATTCAAAATATTATTATAATAATTTATCTACCTGATGGCATTAAATAATAGTGTTACCCTAAAAATAATTTATATTATATTCAAAAAGCTAGTCGAGGGGAAGAGATCGTAGTCGTCCCTGCAACCTAAGTAATACTTTAAACAATCATATCGAGTTTAAGAGCATTTTGTCTTTTTTCATAATGACATTAACGTTTAATTGTTATGATAGTACATATTTGTTTCAATAACATGAAGATATCGGAAATAAGATAGTATATAACCAAAATCAAAGAGTTTGATTCCCTACTACTTCCCCTATCACTCCTTGAGGAAATTCAGCACGATTTTTTTTTAATTATACATTATACAAATTAAATAATGGAAATGCTCTTATAGTTTAAATTTCTATTGGAAATAAATAATAAAGTTATTTTCTAGGGAAAATAAATAAATGAGGCGAAGGGGGAGGGGGATTTATAATCTCACTAATCCGAATCATACTTAGTACTAAATAATCGAAATAGATAAGGCTAAAACATAACATCATTCGTCATAATATGCCTATATTAAAAACACTTAAGTGTTATAAACTTATTTAAATAAGTACTAATAAAATCGTCGACTCCCGCTATAGATTTAGCTTATATCCCGTATTTACTTCATTTTACGACATAAGTGAATGAAACAAAAGTTGCTCTAAATAACAAAAGTAAACAACTTTTGTTATGTGCACCTTTGCCGTAAAACAAATAGAAAATGAAATATCGTGAATTTTTACTTCAGGCCTCCCTTATAACTCCCACTCCCGTTCGAGCCTAAAACTTTTAATATAGCTTATAATCATGGGAGAATTAATGCTAATTGACATACCGAGTTTTGTTAAGTTCGGTTCAATCGTTAGCGCCCAATAAAATAGTTGACTCCCGCTTTAGTTTATAGTATATATCTCGTTTATACGTCGTTAAAAGTCAAAAATGAATATAACAAAAGTTATTCTAAATAACAAAATAAACAACTTTTGTTAGGTTCATATTTGCCGAAAAGCGAATAGAAAACAAAATACCGCTATTTTAAATTCAGGCCTCCCTTACAACCCCCACTCCTGCCCGTCCCTAGAAATGTTAGTATGGCTTATTATAATGAAAGCGTTAGTGCTAATACACATACCGAGTTTTATTCATTTCGGTTGGGTCTTTCGTCTCAAATAAAATTGTTCACATTCGTTATAGGTTTTTGCGTATATCTCGTTTATAATTCGGTATACGAAAAAAGTGTATATAACAAAAGTTACTCTAAATAACAAAATAAACAACTTTTGTTATTTTTATATTTGCCGAAAAACCAATAGGAATCGAAATATCGCTATTTTTAATTTCAGGCTTTCCTTATAACCCCCACTCCTGTTCGTCTCAGAGGATATTAATATAGCCTAAAGTCTAAGTTGGGTTAGTAGTAATATACATACCAAGTTTCATAAAATTCGGTTCAGCCGTTTATGCGTGAAAAGGTAACAAACAAACAAACAAACAAACAAACATACACGAAAGAAACAAAATGCAGTTATGGTGTCTATGACATGTGAAACGAAAAGTTATCGTGAAATTTCGCGAAAAAAATCAATGTACAGACAGAGGTTACAATTTTATATATATATATATATATATATATATATATATATATGTAAACATTTTCGTCGTCTACTAGGTAGGATCGATGGACATTTGAGGAAATTTTTCGAAAATCAACTTCTCAAGAGTAAGACCTCAACAGCTGATTTCCCTTGAGGGAAATTTGCTAAAGAATTAAAAATATGTAAACAAAATGTAGGGGACAGCATTGCTGTACCGAGGCATAAGTTGATACAGTCAAAAGAATGTCCCCTATAGAAAGAAAACGATTTTTGTAGCTTTGAGTATGAATTGGATGAGGGTATCGAAGACTACAAAGAAATCTAGAAGAATAAGGATTTTTATTAGCTGTTGATCCATTGTTATATAGAAGTCTTGGGTGTATAGAAACGGGAACAGACTCGAAGAGGACAATTTAGTTGTAAAGTAAAGTTATGGATTTATCAATGCTCTCAAGAGGTTCTATAGAGAAAATAGGAGTTATTCGGAGAGAAGTAATAAACGTGAAAGGGGACTAAATGAAAAAAAGGCAATCACAGTTTTATACAATTCTGAGAAATAATATTTTTTTAGTATATTTCCGATCAAAAGGTTTATTAAAAAATTACTTCCTGGCTCTAATTGAAACAAATAATAATGACTCTTTTGCAAATAGACTATCAGTGGCTTTGTCTCTCCAGAGAGTTTTCAGGAAGATCAAAATTTTCACTCAATAGTGTTCTTTGAGGCGCCATCATTACTTTTCCTATGTCTTTCTTTAGGGTAGTTCACGTTGTTGCTGCAAATCCATTGTTTAGTTTTAATTCCTTCAATTATTAAAAAAAAGTCAATATAGGAATAAGAATAATGATAATAATTTATTCCAAATTCCAAAATACATCTTTTGGAGTCATTAGATTTTTATCCCAATTCTCATAACAACGCTATTAACCCTCGGTCGGGCGCGTCCAGAATATTCCGTCTTCGGGCGCGTGTATCTAAGAGACCATCCTCAACCGTTATTACGGAAATACAGTTTTTTAATATATATTTTGCACTAAAATGTTCAGTCTGTGATTAGAAACCATAACAAAGGGAGTATTTGTTTGAAAGAAGTAAATCATTTTCAAAATTGACAAGTATTATAGTCAAAAAATCTTGGTAGATAAAATAATCAAGTTGGTTATAGATTCATTATTATTAAAATCGTGGACGATAAATTTTAAAATATAAGTAAAAAATACAAATATTAAAAAAAATTGTTTAAATAGACATGTCTTAATTATACATAATTCATTTCAGTTTGTGAAAAATATTAACAAATTATCTAAATATACCTTCATTCAAAAATAAGCAGCACGAAATCACTTTTAGATAAGATTTATTAAAAATCATCTAAATTTTAATGCACCAATCCTTTAAGAAATAGCAGTTTAATTATTATCTCTTTTGCAGAGCTGCATTACAATTGGGACAAAGCAAGGAACTAAGTTGAAAACAAATTTTGTTTTTGCAAATCTCCCAAGAGTAATTAGCAAACCTACATTTCTTTTCAGTTATGCTTGGTTCACATCATTTTCTTTTGTTCGATGTAGCGGAGGGACTTTTTTTATACTGTTCTGTACTTGAGTTCAAAGTATGGTCCAATGAGCCTCTGTACTCTTCAAGTTTCGTCCTTAGTTCGGTTGGTAAACGTCTACTGTTGTCACTGCGTCGTACAATATTTTCTCGTACAACTTCTTTTGAAAGCTCATTTATGACCAAGATAATAGAAAAATAGGTTTTATATGATTCCATTTAATAAAGAGAAACTTAATTGATGTATATATTTATGAAATACATATGTCAAAAAAACTTACGAGGTCGGGCGCGTGGTATCTAGGAGATTAAACTGAATGACAGGAGAAACACACGACTCCATAGAACACAGTGACACAACTGACCTTTAGGGGTGGTCCTATAAACCACATAACTCGAAGCACTACACCACCACTCTCTGCTAGGAGGAGTGACAAATATTTTTCTAGAAACTGTGTATCTGAGAGATCACGCGCCCGACGAAGGGTTAAGAAAAATTAATTCCCTTCTAACAATATAATGAATTGTACATTTATCATGAAAATGAGAGTATTTGATTTATTAAGAGTAAGCGATCAGTATTAATTAATATGTAGAAGTGGCCACCTGTTTCTTCAAGGAACTGCTCTCTGTTAATACTCATGATAGAGAAATTTATACTTTTTTTTTTTTTATTTATTGCCGTCCCCTTTTCCTTACTATGGCTAATTGTGACGGGTTATCCACACGTTGCCACGCTTTTCTAGCCAGGATGCGACTACGGCTATTTATTATGTAATGAGTTCGTCACTAAATAAATTCCTATTGCTCAGGCAGGAATCGAAATCATCACTCTGCGAAAATAGTTGCAATGAGATTGTGCATTTTTTAGATCCGTCGTATAATAACAGAGACATTTCGTACTCTCGAAATTCTTTTTGTTCAATCCTCCCTCCCCCCAGAGAAATTTCGCCCCTCATCGGGCCGATTTCAGCCTTTGACGTACTCGATCTTAAGTTTAACATAAAAAGCTTATATTTCGAGTTTGTTCACGATAAGGCAAAACTAGACCAGTAGCAGACAAATATATATATACAATTTTGAACGGATGGACAGATATTTGGAGAAATATTTTCGGAAATCACTTCATGAGTGCATCTTCAATAGCTCTTTTCCCCTGGGGGAAATCTCCTAAAACATGGTTCAAAGACCCATTGATTTTGACGCATAGTGAGCCTGTTTCGATGTATTAATGAAGAATTCCCCATATCTTATTTTTTCTAAACAAAGAGTTTCAGTTAATCAATTGAAAGAACCCCCAAGCTACCCTTAATTTATTTATACTTGTTTTTAAAGTATTTAATTTGTCGAAAGGGCTTAATATTTGCAGAGGGCCGATATATAACTACACGCCTATAGATACATTCTGATAATGGCATTAAGCACCTCTGCCTGAGTTGGCGAAAAGTAAATTGAAACTAGAACCTCATCAGCGAGCTATACTATTATCGATTAGACCAGGAAGGTGGAATTTTATGTCAAGCTCGTAGTGTTACGAGGTTCGTTTCCTAACGAAACTACAGATATGTGATCTAATATTATTTCCAGGGATATTTCAGTAAGTTAGAACCAGTTATTAGCAGATTTCCCTCAAGGGAAATCAGCTATTGAGGACGTACTCGTGACGCGATTTTTGAAAATTTTCATCGATCTAACCCAGGAGAAAGCGAAAATAAGGTCTGATCAAAACTATATATATATATATATATATATATATATATATATATATATATAGACTAAATTATAGATATATTTACCTGTTAACGCTCTAGCGGTCGCAATTTTGGTAGATCGTTACCAAACTCCATATTTAAACGTTTTATGTAAAAAGAAATATCAAGTTCGTTAATAGATGAAATCAGACAAGTGGGAGGGGGATTTAGAGGGGAGGATTTTCGAAATATCTTTTTTACTATAGGTCAGAAAAGAGAAATTGTATAGAACCAATCTTATTGAAAATTAAATGATCTATAAATATTTTTCTATACATATTTTCCGTATAATGAATATTAACCGAATATTTTTATTTTATAGTTTTTGGCTTTCAGTAAACCCCTACTCCTACTCATGTCATATTATTAATAAGCAGTTATATCATGGACCATTTCATTCCAAGGTTAAATACCAAATATTGTTTTCATTGAACTTTTACTTTGTGAGATATACTCAAATACGTTTTGTTGATCCCCCTCTTCTTTTGTTCTTGGATTACTAAAATTTGTGTAAATTACAGCACCTGATAAGTAATTAGTTTTAAATAAAATTAGTATGTTATATTCAGATATATTTCAGTAAATGTTTTTTTCGGTCTAGAATATTTCTATCTGTTAAGCTCTCAGAGGTTGACCAGCCTGTATTTTTTTACAATTCAGGCGCTTTTCGTTGGGATATTATTAAAATTAACTAGATTTCTCATTACCGTTTGTATTTATTCACTTAATGTTCACGGGGGTATTAAGTGTTATCAGTATCTAGATTTCTCTATTGTAAAATTTCACGAGGGAAATCTGCTTAGTTTACGCAGCCCCTGCGTGACGGATTTTGTTATTATATTTATTTAGATGTGTTAACAGAAGGGTTACAACTAGGGGCACACATGATATTGAATGTGTTTATTGGATCATGGAATATTTTTCAGACTTCTTCCTGTGCCTCCTCGAGAGCACACAGTGCAAGATATCTTACGTCAGGATGACTGTAAAATATCTGATAAAAGTCCGTCACGCAGGGGCTGCGTAAACTAAGCAGATTTCCCACGAGAAGTTTTACAATAGAGAAATCTGCCTAATAACAACTGTAGTAGTAAGAAACCTCTAAACCTAAAACATTATTTAGGGCGTAATAACCCAGTAGTTTCTAGCCCCAAAAACCAGTTAACCTAACCTCTAAACCTATTCACGAGGGAGGAATAGTTATAGAAACGGCCGCCAGAGCTCTCGGCGGAAAGTCCGAACATAGCCTACTGGTGACCACACGCAGAATACAAATGCAAATATCTCGGTTAATATTCAAGATACAGAATAAATGTACAGAACAATATTTATAGTAAATTTAATTTGCAATAAGATTTATTCTATACAATGTGTCGATCCGACGCATAATAACGGAGATATTTTGAATTTTGAAAAATCCCCCCTCTAAATCCCCCCTCCCACTGGTCCGATTTCAGCCATTAACGAACTTGATCTTCCTTTTTACATAAAACGATTAAATTCCGAGTTTGGTAAAGATCAAATAAAACTTGCGACCGCTAGAACGTTAACAGACAAATATATATATATATATATATATAATTTTGAACGGACCTCATTTTCGTCATCTCCTGGGTAGGATCGATGGACATTTGAAGAAATTTTCCGAAACTCGCATCATGAGTACGACCTCAATAGCTGATTTCCCTTAAGGGAAATCTGCTAAAATCATTTATGGTGTCATCATTGGTAGTAGCCATTTCTAATTTTTGCCGGTTCGCCTTTTTGCCATATGTTAACCCTTAGTCCACAAGGTGAACTCAGTTACAATAACCACAAGGTAGGGTGGGATTCCACCCGTCTAGTTTATTTAATTGGTGGAGGGTATGAATATACGAGAAATTATATGGATTTAGATATTTTATTTTATTTTGATGTCTAAAAGAAATAAGAAAATATTTTTTTAGAATTATTTATTTATTTTTTTTTTTTTAGGAACATACAAAAAAATCACATACTCAGGAACAAATGTTTCCATTGATCACAGGTTTTTTAATATATTCAAATAAAATTCTTGTAAACAAACAAGAAAACGAATCACATTCAGAAATCGGTCTTTAAGAAAATTTAAACGTATACAAATATATACATCAATCATTGGAGAGACACTGTGGGCAAATTATATTTTTGTGCTCCCCACATTCACACATATTACATTTCGCACAAAATGCGTATCCTTTTCTGTCTTTGTTTACGTTGTTTTTTGAGCAGGCATCACATCTGCGAGGTTTTTTGGCAGGTGGGTATTGATTATTTTTTTGATTCTCGCTCCCGCCATCTTCATCTACAATATTTTTAATAGACAAACGCAGATCTTTCGAAATGTGGCTGCTAACCATTCTTTTTTTCATCAGGGGTTCCATTAATGATAAGGAGAGTGCTTTTATATACTTTCTTCGTTCTCTAGTGGAATATGTTTCTCCTCCAGTATTCCACTTGTAAAGAACGTAGGAGTTGTGGACTGCAAAATCCAACAGGCCGTAAAAATACCTCATTGGCCAACGTCTCGTTTTACGTTTTGAGGTCTTTTCGTGACACAGTTGGTCAAATGCATCAACTCCCCCTTTAGTTACGTTATAAAATTCAATGATTTCTGGGCTATTGAATTGGTTTCTCCAGAAGAATGCATTGCTGAAAGCAGCACAACGTTTTTATTTTTTTTAGGGATAAATGAAACCAACATTTTTTCTGGTTTAAATAGAAACGTTGATGATCTTACAGGCTTGTTTCTTGTGTTTACCATGAATTCTGGAATTTCTTGGTCTGTGTTTGCTGATCAAGCAACTTCAATATTTCTCCAGGAGTCTTAAAATTTTTTTTCTTCTCCATATTTATCGAATTAATCTCAAAAACATACGAAAAAAACAATCCGTGCTGTTGAAATGTAAAGGAAATAATAAAACACAAGAAATAAATAGTTACACTAAACACCAAGGTGGGGTGGGATCCCACCCGTAAGTTAATACTGTAAACAACAAGGTGGGGTGATATACCACCCAAAAATGAAATTCGGTTCTACTACTACGTTTTGAGACAGTGTTGACTCACCTTACCTCAAGTAGGGGACTGGGTAGGAGGGTACCTAGAACCCCCACCCCCTATGCCACATCGTTCTCCCACCATGCAAGGTCAATTGTGCTCTGGGTGAGATTCCACCCCACCTTGTGGACTAAGGGTTAAAAATCGATTCATTGATAAAGTATGGTCTAAAAATAAGTTGTTATTTAGGTGAAATCAGCTATTGAGGTCGTACTCATGACGCGAGTTTCGAAAAATTTCTTCAAATGTCCATCGATCCTACCCAGGAGATGACGAAAATGAGGTCCGTTCAAAATTATATATATATATATATATATATATATATATATATATATATATATATATATATATATTTGTCTGTTAACGCTCTAGCGGTCGCAATTTTCGTTTGAACTCGATATTTAAACGTTTTATGTAAAAATAAAGATCAAGTTCGTTAATGACTGAAATCAAACAATTGGGAGGGGGGGGGGTGGAGAGGGGAGGATTTTTGAAAAGAGCTAGTTCGGGGCGTTGCCGTAACTGTTCGACTCTCTATTCTGAAATTTCTCTATTGTAAAAGTTCATGTGGGAAATCTGCTTAGTTTACGCAGCCCCTGCGTGACGGACTTTTTTCATCTTTAGAGTAAAAAAGTCCGTCCCGTAGAGGCTGCGTAAACTAAACAAATTTCCCACGAGAATTTTTTGAATAGATAAATATACATACTGCTAACACTTAACGCCACCTTGAATATCAAGTGAATAAATGCTTCCAATAATGAGAAATCATCAGCTTTTATAATCTCCTAACGGAAAGGGACTAAATTATAAACAAACAGGTCTGCCAACCACTCAGAGCTGAACAGATGCGTACTTTTTTTATTATTATTATTTATTTGAGATGTCGCTACAATGGCGATTCATCTTTTAACATGTTTGAATATAATTTTACAAAATTAAATAAATATTAAAATTTGTACACAGCTAAGTGGACAAAACTAAATATAAATTGTTAGTATATTTACAACATGAAGAAAAAATACAAAATAAAAATAAAACAACAAAGAAAAAAATATATAAATAAAAATAAAAGAAAAACTATAAGTAGTTAAACTGGAAGGAGGCAAAACTTGTATTCCACAGTGCTTGCTATATATGACTTTCATAATTGTAGATAATAGGTTTTATATTTCATCAAATAATCCATTATTTCTTAAATACTTAAAAACATCATCTATAAATCTGCTACTGTCGGCCAGTAGTTCGCATACATTTGTGGGCCATGGGTACGTTTTCACTTGTGTGCAGTCAGTTAGTATGTGTTTTACAGAACAGATGTGTAGTAGTTAAGCAAGGGGGAAGAGAGGATAATACTTGATGAGTTTTACTGTTGTGAACCTGATGGTGTCACTACATCAGAAGCTCTGTTGAATGAGTGCCTTGCATATTGTACAATTAAACAAACAGGTCTGATAACCGCTCAGAGCTGAACAGATAGATAGAAATATTCTTTACCGGAAAGAAAAAGAATTACTGAAATATATACAAATATAACATATTAATTTAATTAAAAACTATTTACTACTACTGTAGTTAAAATGTATGAGAATCATTTATATCTCAATCACTCAAATTTTAGTAGTCCAAGAACAATAGAAGTGGGAGGGCATCAACAGAACATATTTGCATATTATCCCACAAAGAAGTTCAATGAAAACAATATTTGTTATTTAACCTTCGAATGAAATGGTTCATAATATAACAGTTTATTATTAATACGAAATTTGATCTCAGAATTTGATTCGAGGCTCAGGTTAGGCAAGCGAGTTAAAGCATCAGCCTTAAGTCACATAGTAAAACAAGAGTGGCGAGTTTGATTCTCGCCTGGTCTATAGGAATTTATTTAATGACGAACTCATTAAATAAAATATTAGTCTCATTCTGACATGAAAAGGGTGGTAACCTGTAGATTACCCGTCCCTGTTACCCGTAGTAGCAAAACGTGAACGTTAATAGAAATGAATAATATTCCCAGAATTTGATCTTGTTTTTTCTACACTCTTGGTTGTATTTCTTATTGCTACAGTTTCATGAATTTTCAATTATGTTAAAATTACACAGGGATATTTGTGTAAAATCTTTGTCTTTAAGAAGAGTTTTATTTCAGTCACTAACTATACGCTTAGAAGGCTGATTAATTCTTGTTTAAAGTAATTCCATGATTCCTCTATGTTATATTTTTGAGAATAGTCACGAGCAATCTTATAAATATTAAATTTGCATCCCTTTTATTTAGGCAATTATTCATTTTTCAATGCATCTGCAGTTAAGATAAAATGATCCTTTCAACAGGAAAAGGAATACAGTTTAGAAAAATGAACTTGGATGACTGCAAAAATGTTTTGTATAAGCCGTTGTTATATCTACGGGCTACTGCTAGTAATTGTTCCTGTGACGAGGAAATGCTGATGCTCACGAGAAGGAACAAGGGAATGAAGAGGGCCATGCAGTGGTTTCCCGATCCATCACAACCATTGTTAGCAGTATTGTTCCACATAAATCTTCATCATGAAACTTCGATAAGTCCACTACACTAAATTCGCTGAGATTTTCCTTGTACTTGGTGTTCTCTTTCGTGGAAATTGAGATTTGTAGTTTTATTTTTTGTTTTTTCAATACGAAAACAACCAAGGATTCCGTAGTATCATTATTGCCTCAACATCAGGTCTACCGTGATAATATGCCTTACTTAAGAAAAAATATAAGCTCAGGAAATTCAGCAAGCCTTTGAATTTTATAATGGACAGCTATTCATAAATATTCATGAAACACACCCTATTTGTTCCTAAACAAATCGGAATAAAAAAATTCTACTCTACGATTATAATACATCCTTGAATGGCCCTCGTGAGCGTCCACACTTAATTACTAGTATTGGATTTTAAATCTAAATTTTACGTTTTGCTCTTCTATCCAAATCGTATTAGAAATATCTGTTCTAAAACTCTCAAAAAAAGAATAAGTTCATTTTTCTAAAAACTTTTTTGCTTTTTTGTGACATTTGCGAAAAATAAAAAAGACACTTGTCCTTTCTCAATTAAGCAATTAGTTTTAACAATACTCTCAACACTAACAAATAGAGAAAGCTAACTATAAGATAACGTTTTAGCATATTTCCCTTAGGGGAAATCTGCTACTGAGGTCGTACTCATGACGCGACTTTTGAATATTTTTTTTTCAAATGTCCATCAATGCAACCCAGGAGATGTCGAAAATGAGGTCTTCTACTAATTCCACATAAACCATACTCTGTTATATAATAAACCACTCTATTCGAATCTTAAATACGAAATATTGTTTTCAAGATACCTTTATTATACGAGACACATGCAAATATGTTTTGGTGAGCCCCCCTCCCCCCGTCTTACGTTCATGGACTACTAAAATTTGATTGACTGAGATAAAAATTATTCTGATCCATTATAAATTACAGTACTAGATATAGTAAATAGTTTTCAATAATATTAATATGTTATATTCTGATATATACCATTAATTGTTCTTCTTTCCTGTGAAAGGTTGGTAGACCTGTTTGTTTACATTTCAGACTCTACCCGTTTTTATTTATTCACTTTATATTCATGGTGGTGTGTTACCAGTATGTAGGTTTATCTATTGTTGTACCTAACGAGGGATATTTATTTAGTTTACGGACCCTGCGTGACTGACATTTATTTTTACATAAAACTTAAATTCATATAAATTATACTCTAAGGTCTGTCTGATTTTCTATTTAAGTTTGCGAGGGACAAAATTTGTTTAGATTATCCTAAGTATAATGGCATCAAAATAGAAAATCCTGTCAGTCTGTCCGCCTTTGTAACTCGGCTCAAGGAATGTCTATGGGCTTTTATATTTCAGACTCAACTAACTATCCCAAGTACTACAAAGGTATATGTAAGCGTTCTAGTTATAAAAACAAAAATAATAATAGACCCTGGTGAGCTCAGATAAGCAGAGGGCAGAAAATGGAATAGGTGCAAATGTATATATTATAAAAAGCATTGCATTAAGTCCTGATGATGGTAAATTAAAAACAAAAAGTAAGAACATTCAGCACTGTTTTCTTTACTTACATATTATACATATACATTTACACACATATACATATTAAGAGAAAAGAACAAGGGATATATCCAACGTTTTTCGGAAATGATTGCTATTTATTATTTTTTAGTTCTAGGTTAGTCCAAGGTTTCAGACAAGAATAGAAATTAAGATCGGTAATAATCTAAAGTGAAAGAGTTAAATGAAATATTATTCCAATTATGGGAAATACCAGGTCTAGGTTCACAAGCAAAATGGTGAAAGCTCACTAGCCGTTTTTAAAAACGACTTGTGAGCTTTTACCCCTGGATAAAATTCCATGTTCCTTGTTGAATGAAATGAGATGTATTATTTAACAGAATATTAATAAGTAGTAATAAATGAAACGTGTCTTACCTGTGTTCTTACCTGTGTGCGTCTTGTTGATGGATATAGGTTGGTTATCATCTCTTCTCCATTTTATAGTCGGTTCTGGGGATCCCTTAGCCGAACAAGACAAAGTCACATTGGAACCTTCGCGAACAATTATATCAGAGCTGCTTAAGGAGTCCTCGATGTCTGGTGGAACTGAAATAAAGAAAGTATAAATCAAATAGTGAATAGGAACGTTTTATTTTAAAAGAAAATTCAGTTCAAATCAGTGAAAATATTTAAGTGAATGAGATTTTTTTTTCAATTGAATACTGTCCGTCAATTGTCAGAAAATATATATAATTTGGGAATTTGAAAACATTTTGTGAACTGTGGAATTTCAGATACATAGCCATAATATTCAAAAGAGTCGGCCGCGCTGGAGCTGCCAAAACTAAGTATATTTCCCACTTGCTGGTACGAAAATCTACTGTTTTCATTTCATAATATATTCTCTACTTCTAAATAAAACTCTGATGAGTACAAGTGAGAGTTTACTGAAGGCTGAAAACAAGAAAGTAAGAATAACTTCCTTAACACTTGAATTATTATTATTCTAATTTATTTGAGATGCCGCTACAATGGCGATTCATCTTTTAACATGTTAGAATATAATTTTACAAAATTAAATAAATATTAAAATGTTTAAAAAGCTAAATGTTACAAATGTACAAAATAAATAGAATGGACAAAACTAAATATAAATTGTAAGTATATTTACAACATGAGGGAAAAAAAACTAAAAGAAAAACTATAAATAATTAAACTGAAAGGAGGCAAAACTTATATTTTACATACAGTGCTTGCTATATATTACTTTCATAATGGGAAATAATAGCTTTTATATTTCATCAAATAATCCATTATTTCTTAAATACATAAAAACATCATCTATAAATTGGCTACTGTCGGTTAGTATATCGCATAAATTTGTGGGCCATGGGTACGTTTTCACTTTTGTGCAGTCAGTTAGTATGGGTTTTACAGTCAGCGTTCTATTGCAGTACCGACATATAGGTTCATCCTGTCTGCTTTATATATATATATAAAATTGTAACCTCTGTCTGTACATTGATTTTTTTCGCGAAATTTCACGATAACTTTTCGTTTCACATGTCATAGACACCATATCTGCATTTTGTTTCTTTCGTGTATGTTTGTTTGTTTGTTACCTTTTCGCGCATAAACGGCTGAACCGAATTTTATGAAACTTGGTATGTATATTACTACTAACCCAACTTAGACTTTAGGCTATATTAATTTTCTCTGAGACGAACAGGAGTGGGGGTTATAAGGAAAGCCTGAAATTAAAAATAGCGATATTTCGTTTTCTATTGGTTTTTCGGCAAATATGCACATAACAAAAGTTGTTTATTTTGTTATTTAGAGTAACCTTTGTTATATATACTTTTGTCGTATACCGAAGTTTAAATGCGTTATACGCTAAAAATTATAGCGGGAGTCAACAATATTATTTGCCAAAAAAGACTCAACCGAACTAAATAAAACTCGGTATGTGTATTAGCAGTGAGGCCTTCATTATAATAAGCCATACCAACATTTCTATGTACGGGCAGGAGTGGGGGTTATAAGGGAAGCCTGAAATTAAAAATAGCGATATTTCGTTTCCTATTGCTTTTTCGGCAAATATGCACATACCAAAAGTTATTTATTTTATTATTTAGAGTAACTTTTGTTATATATAATTTCGTCGTATATCTAAGTATAAATGAGTTATACGCTAAAAAATATAGCGGGAGTCGACAATTTTATTCGGCACAAAAGAATCAACCGAACAAAATAAAACTCGGTACGTATATTAGGACTAACGCCTTCATTATAGCAAGCCATACCAAGATTTCTAGGGACGGGCAGGAGTGGGGGTTATTAGGGAGGCCTGGAATAAAAAATAGCGATATTTCGTTTCCTATTGCCTTTTCAGCAAACATGCACATAACAAAAGTTGTTTATTTCGTTATTTAGAGTAACTTTTGATATATTCACTTTTGTCGTATAGAGAAGTATAAACGTGATATACACTAAATTCTAAAACGGGAGCCAACAATTTTGTTGGGCACTAACGATTGAACCGAACTTAGCAAAACTCGGTATGTCAATTAGCATTAAATCTTCCATGATTATAAGCTATATTTAAAATTTTATGTCCAAACGGGAGTGGGGATTATAAAAGAGGCCGAAAAGCGAGAAGTCTAACGAGGGAGCGGAAGATGACGGGAGCCTTACCAGTTAATTGAGTTTACTTATTTCCCGTCTGGCATTGCTGGAAGTGATTTCCAGTGAGATTCACTATTACAAATATAATCTTACGTATAAAACTTTGCCTGAACTATTTGAGATCGGGTAGGCTTTTGAAAGAAAATATGTTCATTATGGAAGATATTTAATTGTAATAAATGCTACCCATCGATTATGGTTTGAATTATTGAAAAACGGTGAGTCATAAAATGTAGAAGGATAAATTAGGAACACATTTTCATTTATCCTTCAAAACTAAAATTTCTATTCTATTAATCCCCAAAAGTTACCCTTCAGGGTTGGCTATTTCGGAAAATCATTATGTCGTGGAGGGAAGTGTAATTGTACACATTGAAGTCTTACTATCAAAATACCATCATTAGTCAGTCAACAATAATTTCCCGGGCATCGCCGGGTATCTGAGCTAGTTAGATATAAATGCGTTAGTGTAGTGTGGCCTGTGCTTAGGCGTGTAAGTACAATTTATTCTCTTCTAGAGTGTCTATTATTTGAAGTCCAGTTGAGCGTGTTTTTTTTTCTCTATGTTTACTGTCAGTGTTATACCATGAATTATTCCAGTCATTAACACATGAATTGCCAAAAGATGTATAAATTAATAATTCTTGTCTATCAATAGTTTAACAAGATCACTTCTACTACGACCCCAAAGAGGTAGTGTATAAGCCACAAACCATGTAGGGCAATATAAATAAAGTTTGCGGGGAAAAAATGTTTTTTATTGGTGACCTTGCCATGAAACTACGAAGAACATATAAAAATATTGGACCCAGAATAAGATGAATTAGAAGGTATACTTACTGGTATACACCAGATCTGGTAAGATAAAGGATAAAATTTAATATTCAGTAATTAAAAACTTATTACTGTCCACAACTGGACAGGAAAAGAACAAATTTAAAATGAGATAGTAGGGAAGCAAACAGGGTATAACACGAGCGATCTGCTTCGGCAAAGTAAATAGTATACGTGTATTTCCGTAAAGCATATTTCTTTATTGCCTATGAGATATAACATCCCTTAGCAAGTGCCGGCGAGTATTACACCTTTTTTTATATTTAATAAATACCACAGTACAAGTATTTCAACTTAATTTAGTAGAGATACCAAAAATCTTTATATACTAAGCAACATAAATGCACTCGAACAATGAAATACAAAAATATGTAAAGATAATTTTTAAGAATGCTTTATATAATCACTAATTTTTAAGGAGAAAACTAATTAATAATTAACATATAGTATACTTGAATTTCTTACATAATGAAAATAATAAAGAGAAAAATAAGTATGTTCATTTTGGAAGTAGTGTAGCATCAAGTTTAACCTACTTCACAGTATTCCTGATCTAATATTAATAAGATATAAATCTTTACAAAATAACAAGTCCATGTTGAATTCAAATGTATTGTCTACAATAACGATACTAATAATAAATGAATACCAAATTCCATAATATATATAGAATATAAAATAAAAAAATAACACGAATTAATTGAAAATTAACTTCTTCAACATGTGCTCAACGCTGGTGGAGTAATTCAGAATACATTGATTTCTAAACAGATGGCTCCTTAAACTTAAGGCTTCAAGTGTAGTTAGTTATCTACACTATTCCTGAATAATTTTCTTGTTAGTCATCTTCATGAAGAGTTTAAACCGCTTAATCTTTTAAATTTAAAAAGAATCATCTTTCATTCATTCAATATTTTGGCTTGTTTTGTGTTTTTATTTCTAGCAGTTTCGTAAAAAAGAAAAACTGCACATGGAAAAATGATGAATGAAAAGTCGTTTTATCTCAAATTCTGAGTAACTTAAAAAAAAAAATGATAAACATGTTTTAACACCCCTGTAAAATTATCGGGGTTGACAAATTTTCTAGGGTAGTAATTAATTAATATTATGACTTTTAAAAATACATGCTAAATTTAGTTAATTTCATCCTTTAAAATGTAGGTCTGTGATAGGCACGGACAGACAGAAACTTGCCCTTTTCGAAGACAATGGACCCTAAAAATAAATCAAATGAATTTATCGTACATGTATATTATTTCAGATATTCAATTCCACTTTGAAATCATTGTAATTGAAATAGTTTAAATTCATTTAGCAGATAGAAACTGATTTTGAAGTGCTAAACTATAAATAAATCCTACAAGTTAATCGCAGAAGTAGTTTGAAATTAGTTTATGCACTTCCCTCATTCTAAATGTTATACCTCAAGGGGAAACATTTAAAGGTACTTTATGTGTTTTCAAATATTATGTGCTAAGCTTGAGATCTCTTCAAAACTACAAGTAATCGTTCTTGAACTTACAAATGCGATTACTTAGTCTTATTGGCTTAAAGTTACAATCTAACTTCGTTTTCAGCCTATTACATTCAACTAGACTGGATTCCCTGCTATTCCAAGGATAAACTTTTCAATAACGTCAAGAGTGCTTGTTTTAATACAAGAGACTTAATAGGAGAGTGGGATAAAGGATTCTTTTAAAGAAAATCAGCTATTGAGGTTGTACTTACTAAATTTGGAAACAAATTCTTCAAGTATCAATATTCCTAACTATTAGACGGTGAAGTCTGGTCCAAATACACACACACACACACACACACACACACACACACACACACACACACACACTTCTATATGTTAAAATATTTACAACAATTATTATAATTTTAACTTGATTGTAACAAAAATTCAATACTAATTTCATTAATGACTGAAATGTGGCCAGAAGAGGTAGATTTGGGAAAACGGGAAATGCGAAATGGCAAATATCTCTTAATATTAAATGTTAAATTTTACATTCCCCAACGTATTGATGAAGTAAGGAGTAGAATTATTTTACTGTACTTTTTTTCTCTGACCCAAAAATTAATGGGATTTTTTAATGAATATAGATGTATCTGTAAATAATATACTTTACTGGAAGTTAATTAGGTTTAAAGGAAAGGTCTACAGTATTGGATACAATAATTTCAGTGTAACTGTTTGTTCTAGGTCGGAAAATAGTACACATAAATAATAGTGGATGCCTAAAATCACTTTACCTGACATCAACAGAAGACAATGGGTGAAACAAAATTTTCTTCAACTCACTTTATTAAAATTCTGAACGTGTTCTTTTTAATGAATCATGATGAATAAACTTAGTTTATGACGCAGACATTTGAAATTTTCCTCCTCTAAACCCCCCTTCCCTGGTCCTATTTAAGCCATTAACGATATTGATCTTTAGTTTTATACAAATCGTTTAAATATCAAGTGTGCAAACAATAAAATAAAAATTGCGACCGGTAGAGTGACAACAGACACACACACACACACACACACACACACACACATATATATATATATATATATATATATATATATATATATATATATATGGGTAGGATCGGTGGACGTTTGACTACATTTTTCGAAAATCGCGGTATGTGCACAATCTCAGTGAACCCCCCTTAACGGAAATTAGCTAAATATTTGGGTGCTATAAGCGACCAGCTCTAAATAATTGTTTCAAATATGATTTTCTATTGCTAGGTGGCTCTCTCCCTGTCTAAATAGTCACTGACATGTCAGTGGGACAAAACTGAAGAGATTAAAGTTGTATTCTGCATACTCATACTGCCTAACGCCTATAATAGTCAGCTGATGCAGGCTACTGGCTACGGAGGGATGGCTATCTAACAACTTTGGCCATGAATCGAATTTTCTCTACTCATGCCGTCACAGGTGTGAATGGAACTTTCCTCGTGATGCCATTATTGCTGGATGGTCTGATCCAGAAGGTAATGGGAAACCACTGCATGTCTTTGTGACCCTCTTACTCCCTTGTTTGGTACTGTGAAAATCAGGTTTACCTGTTCACGAGATCAATTATCAGGTGTAATATCAATAATATTACTATTTTACTATATATATATATATATATATATATATATATAATAACAACTAATCAGATTATGTAAGTCACAGACTGCGGAGGGATGGCTATCTAACTACTCTGACATTGAATCGATTTATTTCCACTCATGTTTTTACTGGTGAATGGAATTTTCCTCATGGTGCATTTATTGCTATGGTCTGATGCAGAAGGCAATGGGAAAACACTGCATATCCTTGTGACCCTCTTATTTCCTTGTTCGGTCCCGTGAAAATCAGATTTACTTGATTTACCTGTGAAAATCACATCACGAGATCAATTACCAGGTGCCTTTAAATACTACAATACTAGCAAGATACTAAAGATACTCCCCTTTCTCTTGAGAGGTCGTCATGGTTTTTTTTTGTTGTATTTATATTTTTTTACAATTAATTATTTTAATTAACTTCTTTTATACGTTTCAATGTAATTAGTGGAAAGTCAGGACGTCCCACAATTTTCAGTGGTTCTGTGTAGACAAGCCAGCATGCCCTATACACTTTCCGGTTTAGTATACCATTGTCTGAATGCACTCCAAGGGATGGAAGTGCTTGAATGGTTACACATTGTTCATTCTAAATATGGCAACTCAGTATATAGAAAATCTGGTAAAATGTATTAAATAAGCTAATGTCTTAGTTTGGGGGATTAAAATCAAAATCGGCCATGATTAATTGTTTTTAATAATTAAATAAATTTAAGGTATTTGAATATTTCTTGTGATTTTTCCCACTTTCTAATATGCACCTAAGACTAAAGCGGAATGTGGTTGACAGAGAATTAGTAAGAGAGAGAAGAGACCTTCAAGAGGACGACTATCCAAAAAAATATTAATGGTGGGTGGAGATAAGTTGTTCCTATTTCTCACAAAACCCTGAAATGCGACTTTTCTTAGAAAAACAAAACAAAAACTATTATTGCCACCGACGGGTGAGGAGCAAAATTCTTTCCTACAATTTCTTTTGTTCCACTTAAACATTCACCACTCGTCGTGAGGTTGTTCGAGGGCCACAACTACATAGCAAAAGCTACCCCTTGTGCCTAATCAATAAGAGACGTGTATTTTCTGTCTTGTAAATTTCTAACAATACAGATAATACCACGCCCAGGTACATTTTTGGAGAATTTATAGATAACTAGCTAAGGTACCCTGCTTCACCCGAGAAATCATTTGAGGCTCAATGATGACGGTATTTTTTTGGGCTGTACAATATTTTTACATTTTCCCGCGTCAATACTTAGGATTTACACCCCAACCCCAACCCGTGCTGGGATATGCTAATAATAAAAGTAATTGTTAAGTACTTAATTCTACAAAATACACAATATTCTTATATTATTCGTTTCCAGTGCATGTATCTAGTTTTATATATAACATAATGATATATTATCATATATTTTTTGTGGGCGTGAAAATTATCAACATTTTGGTTTCGCTCCCAGATTTATCGGAATATCCAATTCCCATCTTCATATTTTGAATAACGTTCAATCTTACCATATACAGTGATTTTCGAAAAATATCTTCAAATGCCCACACTCTTACTCATGTCATATTTATAATAAGTTGTTTTATCATAAATCATTTTATTCGAAGGTTAAATACCATACATTGTTTTCATTGAACTTTTACTGTGTGAGGTACATGCAAATACCTAGGAAAGATTGAACGTCATTCAAAATATGAAGATGGAAATTGGACATTCCGATAAATCTGGGAGCGAAACCAAAATGTTGATAATTTTTACGCCCACTAAGAAAATAGCAGTTTTACTTTAAAAAATTCGTGCGTGTGACACATTTAGACTCGATGTATAGGAACATTAGTCACTTTGGTTGTTTTCAATACAGTTTACAAATGCTTTAATATTTTACTTAGTAGTTTAGAGTTTTCTCCAAAATATGTTCACAACTTATATTATACACGTTTAAATGCATTTGTATTCTATTATTTTATGCTGGAGGATATTGAAAACAACTAAAATATAACTGCTGTGTTAAATCATTCAATTTTTATGAAACATATTTTCATTTTACAAAACCTTAAAATAATGACAAACAAATAAATAATACTTAACGAATAATTAAAGAAAATATTTTTATCATAAACAGTAGAAAAAAACTGTATCTTAATAATATATTATAGAACATTTTATTTAAAAATTAAATTATCGATTTTGAAGCTGACGCGAAAAAACCCGCATTGTTTCACATGAAAATAATCGGTTTAAAGTTAGTCGACATAACCTTCCTCAGGAATCTGAGTTCCAACTATCGGTTCAAAGATAGTAAGATGGGGTGAAAACTTCATAACTGCAAGTAAAATGTATGTAGTTATATTAAAACAATTATATATTTCGTTAGTTGACACACATAAATGTCCTAATTTAACATATATTTATCTTTGTAATATTGTAAATTGATGTTTATTATTTAAGAAGGGATGGGTCTTGAAGAGGTGGCATACAAGCCACGAAACATGTGGGCATTTTCATTAAGGTCGGCGTAGAAGAAAAGGAAATTTGGTAGGGTGGTCTTTGCCATTGACATGAATAGTATTTCTCTGTTATTATTTATTGAAAACGGCATGTGCAGTAAAAAGCTCTTTGAGAACATAAGTTTTTGAATTTTTTGAGAAACATATATTCCGGCCGCAAAGGCCATGCGTGGGGTTAGAAACAGTGGATCAGATCTGATTCGTGTTGATTTTAACCAGTGGGAGAGTGAAATGAGCAATGGCTAAATGAGCAACTAGAGAGTGGGGAGCACAGGCATAGAATCCATGGTATGTAGTTGACAGATAGTAGTGAAGCTAGCAGGATTCCCGGTGGCTCATAGTGCGCTATCCTACCTTAACCCCTCCACCTTACTTACCCTTCACGCATTCCATAATCACCCTGCCCAAATCACAAACATAGTCCAAACAGCTCCACTAGCCTTTCATCAATTAAATCCATACCTTATGCTAGCGACACTAGTTTAATTAATAATGATACACATTCAGGCTAAATGAAGAAAAAAAAAAGACTATGCAAGAACATAGCAATATGTTTAAATATAAAAATGTATTATTAGAATTCATGCTCACGAAGAGACCCACTCCGCAAATATGAAGGGGCCAAGGGGAACTTGAAAAATAATAGAGGAATGGGATGTTATTAATGCCCTAAAGCGTTGAAACCAGAAACGAGAACCGCTTTCCTGAAGTAAAACACTTCTGACATAACACGGCAGTATTAGGAAAAAGGTAAACATTGGAAGGGATTTTTGGAATGGTCGGAGGACCATAGGTTGACAGGAGAGGGGAGCCGATCGCTACGTCGGTTAACGAGGGGAAGACCACAACACAGGTCGGTGGGGAGACCAGACATCTCCTCTGCAGGCAGGGAGGGGGGAAGAAAACGCAACATAGGTTGCCGGAAGAGGGGAGAAAATCGCAACATAGGTTTACGGCGAGAGGGGAGAAAATCGGAGCATAGATTGACGGCGAGAGGAGAGAAAATCGTAACATAGGTTGCCGGGAGAGGGGAGGAAATCGCAACATAGGTTGACGGGAGAGGCGAGGAGGATTGACCGGGAGTGGGGAGATTATCACGACCTAGGTTGACGCGTGTGGGGAGATCGCGAAACAGATTGATGGTGAGAGAGGAGATTAACACGACCTAGTTTGGCGTGTGGGGGATGATTGCGTCACAGATTGACGGCGAGAGGGGAGATTAACACGACCTAGTTTGACGTGCGTGGGGAGATCGGAAAATAGTTAGCCGGGAGAGGAGAGGAGATCACAACATAGGTAACGGGGTGAGGGAAAGAAGACGCAACATAGGTTGACGTGTGAGGAGACGAGACCGCAACATAGGTTGACGGGGTGAGGGAAGAAAACGCAACATAGGTTAACGTGTGAGGGGACGCACCGCAACATAGGTTGACGGGAGAGGTGAGGATATCGCAATACATTTTGATGAGGAGAGGGGAGATGAATACGACATAGGTCGACGCGTGAGGAGAAATCCCATCATAGGTTGGCGAAAGAGAGGAGGAGATCGCAAAAGAGGTTGACGGGGAGAGGGGAGATGAACACGGCATAGGTTGACTTGTGAGGGGAGATCGCAACATAGGTTGACAGGAGAGGTGAGGAGGTCACAACACAGATTGTTGGTGAGAGAGAAGATTAACACGACCTAGGTTGAGGCGTGTGGGGAGATCGCGACACAGACTGATGGTGAGAGAGGAGATTAACACAACCTAGTTTGACGTGTGAGGGGAGATTGCGACACAGATTGACGGGGTGTGGGGAGATTAACACGATCTAGGTTGAGGCGTGTGGGGAGATCGCGACACAGATTGATGGTGAGAGAGGAGATTAACACGACCTAGTTTGAGGTGTGAGGGGAGATTGCGACACAGATTGACGGGGAGTGGGGAGATTACCTCGATCTAGGTTGACGCGTGTGGGGAGATCGCGGCACAGATTGATGGCAAGAGAGGAGATTAACACGACCTAGTTTGACGTGTGAGAGGAGATTGCGACACAGATTGACGGGGAGTGGGGAGATTAACAAGACCTAGTTTGAGGTATGAGGGGAGATTGGGACACAGATTGACGGGGAGTGGGGAGATTAACGCGACCTAGGTTGACGCGTGTGGGGAGATAGCAAAATAGCTTGTCGGGGAGAGGGTAGATGAAGACGGCATAGGTTGACGTATGAGGGAAGATCGCAACATAGCTTGACGGAAGAGGGGATGAGATCGCAACATAGGTTGACGTGAGAGGTGAGGATATCACAAACCAGGTTGATCTGGAGAGGGGAGATGAACACGACATAGGTTGACGGGAGAGGTGAGGATATCGCAAACCTGGTTGATCTGGAGAGGGGAGATGAACACGACATAGGTTGACGGGAGAGGTGAGGATATCGCAAACCTGGTTGATCTGGAGAGGGGAGATGAACACGACATAGGTTGACGGGAGAGGTGAGGATATCGCAAACCTGGTTGATCTGGAGAGGGGAGATGAACACGACATAGGTTGACGGGAGAGGTGAGGATATCGCAAACCAGGTTGATCTGGAGAGGGGAGATGAACACGACATAGGTTGACGTGAGAGGTGAGGATATCGCAAACCTGGTTGATCTGGAGAGGGGAGATGAACACGACATAGGTTGACGGGAGAGGTGAGGATATCGCAAACCTGGTTGATCTGGAGAGGGGAGATGAACACGACATAGGTTGACGGGAGAGGTGAGGATATCGCAAACCTGGTTGATCTGGAGAGGGGAGATGAACACGACATAGGTTGACGGGAGAGGTGAGGATATCGCAAACCTGGTTGATCTGGAGAGGGGAGATGAACACGACATAGGTTGACGTGAGAGGTGAGGATATCACTACGTAGCTGGACGGAAGAGGGGAAATGAACTCGACATAGACTGACGTGAGACGGGAGGAAATCGCACCATTGGTTCGTGTCATCAAATACTACTTTGGTATTTAATTTGTTAACATAATAATTCCTAATAAATATCGGAAATTCATCATTAATTTGATCATATTAATTTAAGTTATTTCCCTCACAAACTGAATAATCCAAGTGCCAGTGTTTGTGGCTCATTTAATTATGGAGAAACTAGGATCTTTACCCTACAGAAATTCTGCCAGTCTTTTCCCCATCACATCCTGCATTGCGGCATTTTATTTATATACATTTTATTTTTTTTTTGTTCAGTACATCTTTTTATCCCTGGACCTTCGTTTTGATTACAACTGTTTATCTTTGTTTTTATGTAATTTGTTTTATGAAGTGGATTTCGTGTAGATTACCGGTACCAGTCGGACCCAGAGGAAATTGGAGGAGTATGCTCTAGTTTAGATCAAATGAAAGTAGTACTATAATCACCTACAAGGTCATCGATGTTTCTTAGGACAATGATTTCATCGTAATTTTATTTAGAGGTAAGCTTGTTTGTAGGGGAGATGAGGGAAGCTCAGAAAATCATTTTCAAAAAAACCAAATACTCCATAGACATCAAAAAATAAAAGAAAACGGTTATTTTCGTATACGCTAAGTCCAAAGCGTATTAGTTGATGTTATGAATGCCATACTTAAATTAGAATAATAAATAGTTTAACTTTTATTTGAACATTAACTACATCCATCTGCTATAAGCATAAAAATATTGAAAATCACAGTCATTTTAATGTGGAATAACAGAGAAATATTCATGATAATAATATATGTGGATTATGGTAACTCTATGAGGAGTTATTTATTTGAATACATGTTCCATTGCCACATGGCATATTACATGTATGATTACGTTTAAATATATTTTTATTTTACAATATATAAACGTTAATCAACTATCTAATCAAATATAATATATACGAAATTAATAATAATAATGAAATAAAATATTAAAATAAGTAAGTTAATTACAAATAAAATTAATAAATGAAATGAAGAGAAAAATAAAACAGAAAAAAAAACAAATCAATTAAAGTTAAACTTAACCGAATTTGAGTGTCTATGTAAGGTAAATATATTGAATTATAATTCCCATTCCTCACAATCAACTTTACAATCTAATGTAACAATTCTTATTATAATTCTTACACCTTATACTTCACTAAAAACAAAAATAAGTAGAATAAAGATAAGAAGCTATCTTGGACAAATATTTTTATTCCATAATGCTCGCATTTCGCCCGTCTGGGTGTATTCAATACTAAATCACATGGTGATATTCTTGCATTACTATATCTATGTTATTCCTGCAGTTTAAATAATTCAAGAATTATAATTAATACAGTTAAAATTAAAATTCAAACTATCCGTCCTGTACGACAAAGAAAACATCCTAATAACTTTAAAACAGTTGGGATTAAGTTACGAAGTGATAGAATCAATCACTTACTATATAACATTCTTGAGAAGTTTACTTTGTCTATTATAAATCCCTTTTTACTTATCAATAATTGTTGGCCTTTTATAAGTTCCAATATCAATTTTAAATCTATGGATAGCGATTCATAAAACACATGAATATCAGATCCAATAATGTTAATATCATAAAATAAAAAAAAATGCAATCAATTTTGAATATTGAAAACGAGTAAATAAGCGAAACGTATGCAGTAGTCTATAAAAAAACATACAGTCCTGAAGATTTTGATTTAAACCTATTGTAAAACAATCATTATTTTACAATTTAGCATAAAATGCCATTAAGTATACTAGGAAAAATGTTTAAGTCAAAAGGATTACAAGAAACACATTGAACTGGTCTCATTCTGATGTAATTAAATAGACATAATTTTATTGAGATTCCAATCTATTTTTTTTTACCAGATATAGGTAGCCGATTTTCGAGTTGAAAAATATTTGCATATTTGTTACTCTCGAGTCAAAAATAAACAAATGAGTCATTACGAAAATTCGAAAAATTAATGATAAACTCGGAACGAAGAGTAGGAAAACTACATTCCATCCAAATGAAATTAGGAAGCCAAGATCGCTTGGTAGAGTATCTCTGGCCACTCTAACAGCTGTTGCATGAATTTTTGACTGAGCTACTCACTGTTTCTCTCTTGGCTTCTTTTGGAACAAAGAAATACAAGCAAACAAAACAAGAGAGTGAAATCATTCTAATGGCTTGATGCACTTGCTTTGCTCGTGATTTTCCTTTGTTATGTTTTGCTTTTGGTAGGGCACATCTCTTCATATGTGTGTCACATATGCTTGTACAGAAGCTAACACAAATGCCCAACAACAACAAAGACAATATACAATATTGCATTGATAACCTTTTGAACACTTAGCCCTTGATTGTGTCACACAACTACTCGTGAAGAGCGAGATATTACGGTTCCAAAAATTAAACTTTGATGAACACCTACCTTGTTATTAAATTAAATATAGAAATTTTTTTTCTACACTACATTTAAAAAAATTACATTTGAAAGTCATGCACGATATCGCCGTTCGAATGAATCAATAAATCTAATAAAAAATAATCTATAAACTTCTAATGATGAACATAAATAGCTGAGTTCCCTTGAGAGAAATCTGCTAAAAGTATGTTGCGCAGGGGCTGCGTAAACTAAGCAGACTTCCCACGTGCTTGAATAGCACATTGGTCAATAACAAACAGTTGAGTCGAAGAGGGGGGGGGTAGCTGAAGGCTGACAATAAAAAAGTACGAATATTTCGCTTAGCACTTGAGTTACAAAAAAATGCTGTTATGCGATGAAGTAATTCATTTGGCAATAATATAATATTACCTTCTCACTGGGGGGCTATGCAAATGCTGGTTTTTTTATTTATGAGGGTGGACTGTATAGATGTGGTTATATGTGATAGAACAAATAAGTCCATTGAAAAATTTTGCTTGATAATACATATAATATACAAGGAATATATAGATTAAAAGTTACAATATTGAATGGTGATCTTGTAGATATGTTGGGTTATTGTGCCAGGCTTCCTTGTGTGTGGTTTTCCTTCTGATGGTTATTCATTCCCCTATTTCTTCCATTTCTCTTGCCATTCATATCCTCTCCCTTACCACCCCCCTTGGCTTGAATGCCAGTTATTTAGCCATGTTTTTGAGGCATATTAACAATAAATAAAATAGTTCTTTTATGAACGAGTGTGCTCTCTAAAGAAAAGTAGACTGACTTCTCTTTTTTTTTCTTCTACTGCTTTTTGTTCTCTCCTAACAGCTGGTGTGCTCTTCGTAGTTTCCAGGACTGACACATAGATGGCAGTGCCATGCGGGGCCTCTTGAAAGGAAGAGAACGTATAGTTTCTTTCATCTGTTTCATTGAAGATGGAACAATGCTAAGAACAGCAATTGTAGGACATGAATAGTATAACAAGGTTGGTTATATAACATTTTACGATCCGACTAATAATAACGGATATATATTGAGTTTTATAATCCCCTCTCAAGACCCTCACTATTCCGCCGATTTCACATGATCTTTCGTGTTGACTGAAACGGTTGACGGGAGAGGGAGGGGGGAAACGTCACTCAACAAGCGTTGCTAGACTATTAGCACGCAGCACAACTAATTAAAGTGGCTGCTCTACCAATCAATCTAAATGACACATCAGAATGGAAGTGTAGAGAGGCAGTGCATTGCGAAACCAATATTTATAGTTACAAGGAAAAATGCATTATCCCAAACGACAAACTATGACAACTCAATGAGTACCATTTTTTTCAGGTGATCTGTCAGTCACATATCCGTAAACTATTAATCTCAGTTGATCATGAACCGATGAAGCCTAAAAGCCTATTGCTGCAATGTCATCCCCATATCCCACTTTGACACAATTGTTATCATTCTTAATAGAACTTAATCAACCTCGATTTCACTATCATTCAACTACATTTTCTCATTACACTTATTTTAATTAATTTGCATTCTGTTTTTCTCATTTACATACTCTTTAACCAAGTAATTATAATGAAAGCTATGTTATATTACATTCGATTCCTCTGAAACAGATTCAAACGGCTTTTTAGTATTGCTTTTTCATTATTGTCTAATAATAGCTCTGATTATCGTATATCCGTTTAATACTTTTCTTGATGAACGTTTATGGTTGTTTGTAAATAGAAGATCTTTTCTATTAATAATAAATGAAAAGTTAAGACTGTTTTGAATAAAAAGATGATAGCAGTAGCTACCACCCCTATCTAATACTGTTTATGATGAGTCAATGGATTTCGAGTGGTGAAGTAGTTCACTGGGTCGGAAGAAGTTCTGAGTGTGTAGAAGGGGAAACATTTTGGCCCCGAAGAGGATCATAATACTGGACATCACTGATGGTGGCAAACATTAAAGGGTTCCAAATATCTATTTAATGCTTTACCTATTATTAAACAAATACTTTGGCTATTTGAGATTTCAACAGTTTTCCACGAAATATGTACCGTAATTGTGAAAGTAGAGGATTAAGGCTACTTAGAAAGACGTTGTTGATGAAGGAAGACCTGCATTGGCATTTATTGTACAATCGAGACGTTGCGGTTTGATACGAATATAGTGGATTTAGCCATTGGAATATAGTAGTGTTTACAATGTTTGTAAATTATAGCACATTTTCCTTAAGGGCTATTGAGGTCGTACTCATGACGCGATTTATATATATATATATATATATATATATATATATATATATATATATATATATATATATATCTGTTGCCGCTCTAGTGGTTGTAATTTTTGTTTGCTCGTTACCAAACGCAATATTTCAACGTTTTATGTAAAACTAAAGATCAAGTTTGCTAACTGCTGAAATCGAACAAGTGGGAGGGGGTTCGGGTTAAAGTTGAGGAATTTCAAAATTATCTCCGTTATTATAGGATGAATTGAAAACTTGTATATAACCAATCTTATTGCAAATTGAGTATACTATAAATATTGTTGTGTATATTTATTCTCTATCTTGAATATTAACCGAGATATTTATATTTTTTAGTTTTCAGCCTTCAGCAAACCCCTACTCCTATTTATGACACGTAGACAATACTCTGTTGTATAAGAAACCACTTAATTCGAAGCTTAAACACCAAATATCGTTTTCAAGAGACCTTTTTTATACGAGATACATGCAAATGTGTTCTGTTAATACCCCCCCCCCCGTTCTTAAATTCTTGGACGACTAAACTTTGAGAGATTGAGATAAAAATTATTTTGGTTCATTATAAATTACTGTACTTGATACAGTAAATAGTTTTCAATAAAATTAATATGTTATTTTCAGTAATTTGTTTTTCTTTCCGGTGTAGAATATTTCTATCTATCAGTTCAGCTCTGAGAGGTTGGTAGGCCTGTTTGATTTCAATTCAGATGTTTTCATTTGGGAGGTTATTGAAATTTACTGAAAGATTTCCCATTACAGTTTGTATTTATTTACTTAATATTCACGGTGATGTTAAGTGCTACCAGTATGTTATTGTAAAACTTCACGGGGGGAATCTGCAATGTTCACGCAGCCCCTGCGTGGCGGACTTTTATTTGTTGCTTCTGTATGCATAACTTTGTATGTAAAGAGTACATAAGCAAGACCATTAGTTGAATGGAATTTATATGTACTTACAAAGCCTAATTTTATTTCAAAAGACTATGAAAATAAGTGCAAATATGCCGAGCTATTTCCATGTGATGGACAAATGCAAAACAAAAAAGGCACACCCTAATTAAAACTAAAAACCTTAATTACTTTTTAAAATATTGAAACAAGATATGAGAATTCTTTGTTAATATTATTATAGTCAATTTTCACTCAATTTAATTTTCTGCTTGATCATTTTTAAAAAAAGTTTTCTTTTCATGACAACCCTTTACATCTTTCACCCTATATTATGTCAATTTTTTACTTCATATTTCATATATGTTGTTTTAATAATTTGGGGGCTCAGGTTAGCCATGTGAGTTAAAGCATTGCCTTTAATTTCACATGGTAATCCTAGAGTGGTGATTTCGATATCCACATGGCCAAGTGAAATTATTTAGTGACTGAATTCATTAAATAAAATCCTTAGTCCACCCTGACTAGAAAATGGTGGTAACCTGTAGATGACCCGTCCGAATTAGCCTTAGTTACAAAAAGTGGACGTTAATAAATAATTAAATTAAATTTTAATAAAGTCCCCTTGATTTCTCAAGCTAATCCAGTAACAAGATGTAATCCGTTTCGTTTAGGGGTTAACATTTGGAAATGCACTTTGTGGATAATTTTTTTCAATATTTCTTCAGAGTCGGAAAAGAAGGGGCATCTCATATCTACAGAACCGTACCTCTGTTTTATGAGCTCTATATTGGAAATGCATTTGCGCCCTAATATTAAAAATATATGTAGCTCAGAGTTCCAGCATCTTCTTTTAAGGCTCACTCATGAATTTGTAATGGACAAATGTAAATTTTGTATAAAACAAAACAGTAAAATTGTTTTATAAAAATTAATAAGAGTGGGACATAATACACTCTTAGAAATAATGAAGACTTTTAAAAAGTAAACGCTTGTTAATATATTTTCCTTATTTCAACAAGTCCAAATTTTGTTAAATTTGTTCATTACTCTTGTCTTCAGTTATTCAATTCCCAGTTACCAAACTCGATATATAAGCGATTCATGTAAAACTAAAGGTCGAGATCGTTAATGGCTGAAATCGAACCAGATGGAGGGGGAAGGGGGAATTTTGAGAATTCGAAATATCTTCATTGTCGTCGGATCTAAAAATTGTATAGAAGCAATCTTATTGTAAATGTTGTGTTCTATAACTGTTGATATATACAATTTTTCACTATCTTGATTATTAACAGAGGTATTTGCATTTATATTTTTTCGGCCTTCAATAAACCCCCACTCCAAGGGGCTCAGGTTGGTCGGTGTGTTAAGGCGTTGGTCATCTCATATGGTAAACTTAGAGTGGCAGGATCGATTCCCGCCCTGGACAGTAGAAATTTATTTAGTGACGGGCTCATTAAAAAGATTCCTGAGTCCCACCCTGGCTAGAAAAGAGTGGTCCCAGTAGATAACACTTCCCGATTAGCCAAAGTAGCATAAAGTGGACGTAAAAAAAAAAAAAAAAAAAAAAAAAAAAAAAAAAAAAAAACCCACTCTCACTCATGTCATATTAACAATACGCTGTTATATTATGAAGCACTTTATTTGGAGACTAAATACGAAATATTGTTCTCATTGAGCCTTTACGTTTTGGGATTAATGCAAATATGTGACGCAGGTTTATTTTGAAATCTGCTTATTTAATCAAGCCCCTACGTGATGGACTTTTTTTTGATTATATAATACTTTAGTTACCCCCAGCTGAGCTTGTTTTTATAGTTACAGCCCACATTTGGTCTTTTGCATTTGAAATGTCCATCGTACATGCAATGCATTATTTTTGTGCTTTGCATATTAATGCTGATACCGACATACTTGAGTGCCCCAGCACGCTTACTGGAAGGTTAAAGGATCTCCTAATGTGCATAACATCAATAGCTGAGTCCTCTGAAGAGATTTCTTCTAAATGGGAGGAAGCCCGAGACATTTTCTATAATGCCATTCCAGCAGGCTGCTTGCTTGCTAGCTCCTTTTTAGCTTGGACGTTATTGGGATGCGTGCACACGGTCGGATGAATCCACTAGACGGGAGTGATGTTTTCTCCCTGTATCCTAAGGGTAGATTATTAAGATTTCCTTTACTAGAGCTAAGTGGGAGCAAACAGGTGGATCCGCGGGGGCATATCCCCCGCTCTCTAATGCGATACGTGCCGGGTTTTGGGATTGCCTGATTTAGGTCCCAGAATCTCTTTCCAGCCGGCAAACAGTCTCTTCGTGGATTGAGCAGATTTTGCCTCTTCGCGACCTCTTTTTCCTTTTTTTTTTTCTTCCTTTCTTAAGTTCTATTGAAAAAAATGTAATAATCGAACCACTGCTCTATATCTTCTGTTTTGCCACGTGAATCACGCTTCTACATTCAAGCACCCCGGCTATTTCTTAAAAACCAGACAGTATTACTTTAGTCTCCCAAACAAATAAAGCTCTTTAATGCCCTCCTCGGATGTAATAAATCCATAAAAAATAATTCTTTGTTTAAAAATAAATTAATGAATACTTATACACAAGATGAATACTGTAAAGTATAAAATAAAGTACGAATATATATTTCGTAAAAAATAGTCCAAATAGTTTATGATCATGTACATTGTATCTTTAAGGTGGAGACGAGTTCTTCATAATTTATAAAGCAGGTTACCGTTAATAAATTCACGATAAACTAATATCTATGCGTGTCAATATATTACAAATGGATGCTATATATTTAGAGTGGTGTTATTAAGACTTATCAAAATTGCTAGCTAAATTTTATTATTATATTAAATTATTAGACATTAGGAAGTCTGAATACTAAAATTAGAGATATAACATATAAAAAAAATATCAGTAATTTCTTTACAGCAAACGAAAAATATTTGATGTATCCTATTATGTTTTTTAATATTTAATAGAAATAAATACATTTTATTTTATAAATGCCGGAATTATAAAATATGTGGGAAAAAGCTTATTCAATTACTTCCTATGGAAATAAGTTATTGAGTATTTACTGGACTGTAAGTTAATTTTTAATACTTCCTGCACAGGGCAGGTCCATATTATGTATACCAAAATAGTAAATATTTTCTCAAAGAAATGTGTAAGATTTAATTTTTATTTATTTTATTTTTGTTGAAGATTGGTGAACGTTTGCTTCTTATTAATTTTATTTTGTAGTTAAAAAAAAGGTTATAATTTAATTATTATTTATTCCAGTTCTTGTTAAAGAAAGGTAAAGTTCTAAGTACTATCTATTTTATTTTTGTTAAAGAAAGGTTAAGAATTAATTATTATAAATTCCATTTTTGTTAATGAAATATTAAAATTGAATTGTTATTTCTTTTATTTTTTGTTAAAGAAAGGTTAAGTTTTAATTATTATTTATTTTGTTTTTGTACATACATAATAAAGACTTAAATTTTAAAAAAGTTAATTTTAAAAAGAAAAATTACATGGGCTGGCCCAGATAAATGGAGTATAGAACATGTGTTCATCCCTCAAAAAAACCCCACTTCCACTATTGCCATATAAACAATACTCTGTTTTATAATAAACCACTTTATTAAAAGCTTAAATACCAAATATTGTTATACCAGAGACCTATATGATACGAGATACATGCCAACATGATCCCCCTCCCCCCCCCTTCCGTGTTATATTCAGATATATTTCAGTACTTGTTTTTCTTACCGCTGATGAATATTTCTATCTATCTGTTCAGCTCTGAGAGGTTGGCAGACCTGTTTGTTTACAATTCATGCGCTTTCCGTTTGGAGGTTATTAAAATTGACTGAATGATTTCTCATTACCGTTTGTATTTATTCACTTAATATTCAAGGTGGTGTTAAGTGTTAGCAGTATGTAGATTTATCTATTGTAAAACTTCGGTAGGGAAATCTGCTTAGTTTACGCAACCTCTTATTTTTGTGTCATGTAAGATTATATAACTAATAATGTGGTCTCTAATTACAACTATGGCCCTGAAACCGAGCCACTTGTCATTTAATATTTTAAGACAATTATTCGGTGGATCTGGTAAGAACCTGTGGTGAGGGGGTGGGGAGAACAATGATTCGCAGAGACCTGGACTATAGCCGGCAGCGACTCGGACAAACTCCCACAACTTGACTACAATGAGAAGGGGAGCAGCTAAACTCTCAACTTGCGATTATATTAGTGGCATGAATCAAATTTGAAAGGGCGAGGGGTGGCGCACAATGGCCCAACCAGCGCCTCCCCCTTTCCTTCCCATATTTGACTTGTAAACACTTTCCAATTGGCTCCAATCCAGCTTACGCAGAGCAATCAATGATTTTTATTGTCTTCATTCTCTTCACCTCGCAGGTTTACATATAGTGGTCTTAGCAATGTTGCTAGGAGAATGTACCAAATTGAGATCAACCCTGAATGTAAAACTAATTGCATAATTAACAATTTGTGTTTGTGGTATCGCTATGTATTCGCTATGCCAATAAACCACAAATATTGGTTTGCTAGAAAAAAAAATAAAGCAGATGTGGCAGTACAATAGTTTCCTCTGTAGTAAGAGCACTTTACAAAAAATAATAAAAAATATATGGTTTACAAGAAATGTTCAGTTACTCGAAGTAAATATCAATCCGATGAGTAGAAGGGGTGCATTATTAAATGCTGAACATAATAACTTGCTTAATATTCGAGTGAACATTTTTTGAAACAACAATTGTAAAGCATTAACCCTCGTCTCCTACGGTGGTGCTTCCTCCCACATTTCCTACGGTGGGTCGGATCCGACCATGCTGGCTCCTGAAGGGCGTAATCATTAAAGAAATCATTAATTATGCAGGGTAAGGATAAATATTGATTAAAAACTTAAAAAAATATTAAAAAATACTTTAATGTTTAAAAAAGTTAACATTGATACTTACATCAGTCTTCATTGTCTTTTGACTAAATTTTGACAGTCTCTTAAAGTTACATACTTAAATTATAAAAAAAAAAAAATAAAATAAAATACAAAATAAAGGAACAAAAGAGAATTAAATTCAAGAAAACTTGTTGCCTTATCGTCAAATCTACATTTCTCGAGGATAAATTCAAATCGTGCTCGGGACATAGTACATCGAAACATGGGTGGACCATAAATTTGGGAAAACATTTCCTTGGTACTCAGGGTGGAATTTTTCAATGTGTTACTCAAATAAAGGAGGCCAAGAAAGGCTTTAAATTCTTCATTATTTGTAATGAAATATACGAAACATCGCCGGTAAATGAATGCCGCGTCCGCTCGATTTCTTCTTTGTGTGCTTTACAACATCACTTATCATTTCTTCACCAAAGAAAAGTAAAAACAGTTTCAAAATATCCGTGATGCCTCTTGCTTCTCCTCTTGGGCCAGGATTTCATCTGACCACATTGATTGCAAGAACTCTGGAAAATTTTGATCGCATCGGCTTATCGGTTCAGAGGGTTTCCCCATCCTTGCCGAAATCGAAATTTCTCTCATCATCGTCCAAAACCTGGTCATTTTTCAATCCACATTCATCATCACTCTCGTCAGCATCAAATACATCATCAACGTTGTGTAATATCTCATATTCCTGCTCGGATGTACTATCCTCGTCTTCCAACATGTCTTCATTCTCATGGAGTCGAAACTCCTCCAAAATTTCTTCCGGGGTCGTGAAAATTTTATTGAATGCAATTCTAAAAAAAAAAATCTTGCATTCTTATGGGAATGTAGAAATAATCATGAAAAAATCTAAAGCATAGAACCTACGGTGGGTCGGATCCGACCCTTAACTTATTTCCTACGGTGGGTCGGATCCGACCGAATGGGTAATAATGAGGAGAGGACACTTACCTGAGCGAAGTGGACTTGTCAGCCTCCCAGGCACTACTGGAGAGGAGGGTACCTAGGACCATGGAGTAGTCGGGGAAGCCTGGCGATTTTTAGACAAGGGAGAACCGGCGCCCCGGTCGGATCCGACCCAACCGTAGGAGATGAGGGTTAAATGCTTAACAAGATTGGCTGTGTAACATTTTTTCATTCGACTCATAATAACTGAGATATTGTTAATATTTTGAATTCCCCTCTAAGCCTCCCCCCCTTCATCTTTTGTTAGTTCCCAGTCATTACTCAATCCCACCTTTAGTCCTACCCAAAATGCTTAAATATTGAGTTTTAGCCGATTTCCCTTAAAGAATCCAACCCAGGAGATGATGAAATTGAGGTCCGTTCAAAACTATATATTCGTCAGTCAACGATTTAGCAGAAGCAAGTTTGGTTTGATCATTAGCACGTCCATGTTTAAATGTTTTATGTAAAAATAAAGATCAAGTTCGTTAATGGCTGAAATCACACCAGTGGGAGAGGGGGTTTAGAGGGAGAATTTTGAAATATCGATGTTATTATTTCTCGGATCGAAAAATTTTATTGAACCAATAGTATTGCAAATTTAATATTCTACAAATGTTATTCTATACACATTTTCTGTATCATGACTATTAACCGAGATATTTGGATTTTATAATTTTCGGCACTCAGTAGACCCCCACTCCTACTCATGTCATATTAACAATAAACTGTTATGTCATGAACCACTTCATTCTAAGGTTACGTACGAAATATCATTTTCAATGAACTTTTATTTTGTGAGATACATGCAAAGTGACCAATGATGATTTTTCGTTCTTTACTCGAAAATGTTTGATTTATACCATACTCGATATTTAACTTTTTCATTAAACACTAAAGATCATATTTGTATTGGCAGAAATCAGAGCTGGGATAGTGGGGGTTTAGAGGGGGGATTTGAAAATTCAAAATATCTCTGATATTATTAATTGGGTCAGAAAACGTTATAGAACCATTCTTGTTAAATTATTGACGCTCTACAATTGTTGTTCTATGCGTTTTTTCATAATTCAAGTATTAGGCGAGTTATTCGTATTTACTTGTTTCCTGCCATCATTAATCACCCCCTTCTACTCATCAGTTTGTTTTATATATAAATAGAGAATATGTGGTATGATGAGATCCCAAGTGTGCTATACCAACACATGGGAAATCTGCTTAGTTTACGCAGCTCCTGCATGTAAAGTAGTTTAATAGAATGAAGTTTGATGCAGTAGAGTAACGTCATCAGAGTAATCTATCTAGACAACATAAAGTATACCGAGTTGCCAAATTTCAAACGACCAAATAACACAGGCCAACGATGAAAAAACTTTTTTAATGAAAATACCTTATTCTTATGTTGTTTAGGTTGCTGAATCCAAATATGATGCTTAAAAAGTTGTATCACCCACCATTTATTCACATTTTATAGTTAAATTCATGAAATAAAGAAACATTTTTAGAATTTAACAGCTTTTTCATAGTTAAGATAACATGAAAAAATAGGTCTAATGAACAAAGATGATGTTGGCAGCACTGCTGAAACACATGCTAAACAGCTGATGTTTTGTTTATTTTCAACATAACCTCACTTTTACGTTTCCTGTACATGTGCTCAGTGCAATGTCTCATCGCGGCTGTAAAAACTCTGCTGACAGTTTTTGTTATATTTGTGGTGAGTTTGTTATTAAAAAGCACCAAAGAAACATTACAGACTTTGTGAAAAAGGTTTATCTAGCATACTTTGGAACCAAACTTGGAGACCAGGATAAACCTTGGGCACCGCATAAGGTATGTTATGTATGTGTTGAAGACCTCAGGAAATGGTCAAAAAAAGAGAAAAAACACTTTAAATTTGCTGTTCCCATGATATGGAGGGAACCAAAAAATCATTCCGATGACTGTTACTTTTGCAGTGTAGATATTACTGGTCATAACTCTAAGAACAAGAAGGTAATAAGCTACCCTAACCTTCCGTCCGCCATCCGACCAGTAGGGCACGGAGTAGATTTGCCAATCCCGGAACCACCAGAGGACTTAAATTCTATTGAAACAGAAGTATTTTCTGATGTACAGTCGGAGTTAGATGAACACGATGAAGAATTCCAATGTGTTACAGAAAATGTAGAGCCTAAATTGTTCACTCAGGTCGAGCTTAATGACTTAGTTAGGGATCTGGGCTTAACAAAAGAAAAAGCTGAACTGCTTGGCTCTAGGCTAAAAGAAAAGAACTTGCTGGCGGCTGGAACCAGCTTTCATGTGTATAGGAAGAGAGAACAACAATTTTCGAAGTATTTTGAACAAGAGGGTGATTTGGTGTACTGCTCAGACATTCATGGTTTAATGAATGAGTTTGGAATTGAATACAAAACAGAAGATTGGAGGTTGTTTATTGATTCATTCAAAAATAGTTTGAAGGCAGTTTTACTACACAACGGTAACATGTATGCCTCTGTACCTGTCGGTCATTCTGTACATATGAAAGAGAGTTACGAAAATCTAGAAATAGTGTTAAATAAAATAGGTTATTCTGCACACAGTTGGATGATATGTGGTGATTTGAAAGTTACGTGCATGCTCCTTGGTCAGCAAGGGGGTTTTACCAAATTTCCATGTTTCTTGTGTGAATGGGACAGTAGAGCTCGGAATCAACATTGGTGCAGAAAGAACTGGCCTGCTAGGGAGTCTTTAAAGCCTGGCGAGAAGAACATTTTACGCAAAAACCTTGTAGATCCAAAAAACGTGCTCCTACCACCACTACATATTAAGTTAGGTCTCATGAAACAGTTTGTAAAGGCTTTGCCTAAAGATGGGCTTTGTTTCAAATATCTCTGTCAGAAGTTTCCACACCTTTCAGAAGCTAAACTGAAAGAAGGCGTCTTTACCGGGCCTGATATTAGAAAAATGATGTTTGACGTTAACTTTGAATCCACAATGACCTCAAATGAAAAAGAAGCATGGGTTTCATTCAAGCAAGTTGTCACCAAGTTTTTGGGAAATAAAAAAGACCCAGAATATAAGGCTATTGTTGCTAACATGTTAAAAAAATTTGAACAGTTAGGATGTTTGATGAGCCTGAAAGTTCACTTCTTGAGCAGCCACCTCGATTACTTCCCGGAAAATTTAGGAGATGTTAGTGAGGAGCAAGGTGAGCGTTTTCACCAGGACGTTAAAGTGATGGAAAAACGTTACCAGGGCCGCTGGAATACCAACATGATGGGGGATTACTGTTGGTCACTTCACCGGGAAGTTCAGCAAGCTATTCATCGCAGGAAAAGCTACACAAGAAGCTTCAAGGAAAAAAGGGAAAGAAAATATAAAGCAATTCCAGTTGACAAGTGAACCTTGTATCATCACATAAAATTACTATTCCAAGTATTTTACTGTAAATACAAACCATTTTTACGATTCTACAGTGTTTCATTGATTTCCCTATATACTGTAAATGGGTATTAGACTATATAATAAAATACATTTTGCTTGGAAACTAAGGGTGATACATAAAAACTACGAGCAGATTTGGATTCAGCACATAAAAATCTATCAAGATCAGCTATTAAAATTAAAAAAGTTTTCAAAAAGGTTTTTTTTGTTGGCCTGTGTAATCATTCAAATACATCTCTGGGCTTTCATCCCCTTGGATTATATATTATTATTTATTTGAGATGCCGCTACAATGGCGATTCATCTTTTATCATATTTGAATATAATTTTACAAAATTAAATAAATATTCAAATTTTTACAAAGCTAAATTTTACAAATGTACAAAATAAATAGGACCATTCCGCTACAATGGCCATTCATCTTTTAACATGTTAGAATATAATTTTACAAAATTAAATAAATATTCAAATTTTTACAAATGTAAAAAATTAATAGAACGGACTAGTACTAAATATAAATTGTTAGTATATTTACAATATGAGGTAATAAAAACAAAATAAAAAAAACGAAACAAAAAAAAACTAAAAGGATAACTATAAATAGTTAAACTGGAAGGAGGCAAACACCTATATCCTACTTACAGTGCTTGCTACATATAACTTTCATGGTAAATAATAGCTTTTATATTTCATCAAATAATACATTATTCCTTAAATACTTAATAACATCATCTACAAATTGGCTACTGTCGGCTAGTATTTCGTATAAATATGTGGGCCATGGCTAAGTTATTACTTGTGTGCAGTCAGTTAGTATGTGTTTTACAGTCAGCGTTCTGCTGTAGTAGCGACATATAGGTTCATCTTGTCTGCTCATGGGTTAGTCTAGTGTGTCCTGTGCGTAGGCGAGTCAGTATAATTTCTTCTCTTCTAGGGTGTCTATTACTTGAAGTCCAGTTGAACGTGTTTGATTTGATTTCTCTAAGTTTACTGTCAGTGTTATACCATAAATTATTCCCGTCATTAATTACGAGTTTTTTTATTTGAGAGAAAGCGTCTTGATGAGGAATGTCCAAAATCTATTTGGCTATTGTTTGGCTGTTTTGTCTACTTATTACTTTGAGACATTCCCACATGGCCGGGTAACCAATAAATAGCAATGTGTTTTTTTAGTCTATGAATATTGTTAAACATTTCAATAATAAGGGGATTGGTGGAGTATATGTCTTCAAGTTACTTTATTGAACTTAATGAGTCTGTACAAATGAATATGTCTCTTTTAGTAGTTGTGAAGTTCGTTAGTCCTAAGAGTATAGCCTGTAATTCTGTCTTGTATATTGTAGTGTAGTATTGTCTCCTACCACTGCTGCTATACCAGTCCCATAATCTGTTTTGGATGAGTCATCCCCTTGGAGTGCCTTTAAACAAAGGTATACTAAACCGGAAGGTTCATAGGTCGTGCAGAGTTCTCTACACTCGTCCAAGGAAAATTGTGGGCCACCCTGACTTTACACTAATTATTTATAAATGTACTAAAACAATTAATTAAAATAAGTAATCTCTAAAAACTATAAATGCAATAAAATCATTTCATGGCGACTTTTCAAGAGAAAGGGAAATGTCGTTTGTATCCAGCTAATAATATCAAATTTTAATGAAACAATTTTTTAGAGCTGGTCGTTTAAACCAAAAAAAGGATTTTTTATTGATAAATCTATCAATGGAGAGAGTCATCACTGGCTGATCGTCGAGTGATCTTGGCAATAAGACAATTGAGGCAATATCTTTGAACCTATTGAATTCAGTATTGGCTAATTCTATTGTCACCTGCTAGCAGTTCACATTAGATTCACATTTCAATAAAACAATTAATATTTAAAAAATATAATATTTCGATTCAGAATAAGTTTGTTTTCTTCAAAACTATTTGCATTCCAGTGAGTGGATAGAGGAGCTTTATCTTACAAAAGAACCAGTATCTATTGCCTTTTTCAGTTCTCGCCAGCAAAAAGAACTAATGGTTTTTTTTCCTCGGGTATATAAACAATGCTGAAACGAAAGGAAAATAAAAACCTTTATCAATTCTTGAGATCGTGGGATCCATGAACTACAATTTTTCCTTCTTGGCCCAAAAAAAATTGAAGGTTACTAGTTATAAAATGTCCATTTTTCCTGAGCCAGCTTTTTCCAAGGGAGGAGCGGGGGGGGGGGGGGGTCAGTTTGGTGTTTTCGACTTAACTAAAGAACCCGGATGCCTCCCATTCTCCAAGGCCCTGAGTTGAGCTTCGATATTCTACTAGCCTTGAGTTGAGCCTCGAATCTGGATAAGCCTTGAAAGGAGCACTGAGCCTAATCACGCCTTGGGTTAAGCCTCGCATCTAGACAAGCCCTGTGTTGAGCTTCGATATTCTACTAGCCTTGAGTTGAGCCTCGGATCTAGTCATGTCTTGAAACGAGCACTGAGCCTAATCACGCCTTGAGTTAAGCCTCGCATCTAGACAAGCCCTGTGTTAAGCTTCGATATTCTACTAGCCTTGAGTTTAGCCTCGGATCTGGTCATGTCTTGAAACGAGCACTGAGCCTAATCACGCCTTGAGTTAAGCCTCGCATCTAGACAAGCCCTGTGTTGAGCTTCGATATTCTACTAGCCTTGAGTTGAGCATCGGATCTGGTCATGTCTTGAAACGAGCACTGAGCCTAATCACGCCTTGGGTTAAGCCTCGCATCTAGACAAGGCCCTGTGTTGAGCGTCGATATTCTACTAGCCTTGAGTTGAGCCTCGGATCTGGTCATGTCTTGAAACGAGCACTGAGCCTAATCACGCCTTGAGTTAAGCCTCGCATCTAGACAAGCCCTGTGTTGAGCTTCGATATTCTACTAGCCTTGAGTTGAGCCTCGGATCTGGTCATGTCTTGAAACGAGCACTGAGCCTAATCACGCCTTGAGTTAAGCCTCGCATCTAGACAAGCCCTGTGTTGAGCTTCGATATTCTACTAGCCTTGAGTTGAGCCTCGAATCTGGATAAGCCTTGAAAGGAGCACTGAGCCTAATCACGCCTTGAGTTTAGCCTTGAATCTAGACAAGGCCTCGATTCAAGACAACCCTTGCATTGAAGACTGAAACTAGATACTTCTGAGACTAAGTCTGAAACCAAATACGTCTTGAATTTAGCGTCGATTCTAGTCAAGCCTTCAAATGATAGCTGAGTCTAGTCACGCCTATAGTTTTGCCTCGAATCTAGACATTGCCTTGAGTTTATCCTTGGTTCTAGATACATCTTGAGTTTATCTTCGAATCTAAATACGCCGTGAGTTTATCCTCGTATCTAGATACGCCTTGCGTTTCTCCTCGAATCTAGATACACCTTGAGTTTATCCTGGAATCTAGATACACCTTGAGTTTATCCTGGAATCTAGATACACCTTGAGTTTATCCTGGAATCTAGATACACCTTGAGTTTATCCTCGTATGTGGATATGCCTTGAGTTTATCTTCGAATCTAGATGCACATTGAGTTTATCCTCGAATCTAGTACGAGCCTTGTGTTGATACTAGGCAAACCTTGATTTTAGCTTCGATTCTAAACACGCCTTGAATTTAGCCTTGATTCTATACGAGTCTTTCGTGGTGAGTTTTTCGGTTGGAATCATTATTAGGGGTAATGCCCTTTGAGTTCCTTGAACATTAAATTTATTCATAAAATATTAATAAAATTAACTAATTAATTAATTTTATTCCTGAAACATGAATTTATTATAAACGATGAATAAATATGAAATTATTTAATAAATTATTAATAAAGTGTGTTTCATGAATAAAATAATTCTTTGAATGATTAAACAGTAGAAATTTATTTGACTGCTGACCTAACCTAGCTTGTATACTGTCATTGTCTCAGTGTAATCTGTCCATCAGAACCAGTTTAAGAATTCATCTAGCCAGTGCTTACCAACCTACGTGCTTAATAATTAAAGTGCCGACTGGATAACAGCGTTAACTATTTCATCATAAATGAGCATTGACGCAAATGAAGCTGATTGTAATCATCAGTAGAATGTTGTCATCTCGAACTACTTTCAGGAACAGTCTCCACAAAATATTTCATTGTTATGTGTTAGTTCTTTAGTGTAATTCTTTATTTACAAATACCTGACTGTAATATAGCTGTGTGAATGCGACTGTATGACTTGAATTTTCTTGAAGTGGAAAAAATATTTTGTTCCTACGATCTGAAGAGTGATACAAGACGCAGCACTTACAATTTAAATCTTTATTCCTTTTTATTAGCAGATTTCCCTTAAGGGAAATAAGCTATTGAGGTCGTACTCATGACGCGATTTCTGAAAAATTTTCCTGTAATATCCATCGATCCTACCCAGGAGATGACGAAAATGAGGTCTATTCAAAATTATATATGTGTATATATATATATATATATATATATATATACATGTCTGTCAACGCTCTAGCGGTCGCAATTTTTGTTTTATCGTTACCAAATTCGATATTTAATTGTTTTATGCAAAAATAAAAATCAGGTTCGTTAATGGCTGAAATCGGATCAGTGGGAGAGGGGGTTTAGAGGGGGGAATTCGAAATATCTCCATAATTATGCGTCGGATCAAAATATTATATAGATCCAATCTTATTATAAATTAAATGCTCTATAAATATTATTCTATACATATTTTCTGTATCATGAATATTAACCGAGACATTTGGATTTTATTGTATTCCTATTTCAGTAAACTCACACTCCTACTCATGTTATATTAATAATAAGCTGTTACATCATATACCACTGCATAATAAAGAATATTGTTTTCATTGAACTCTTACTTTGTGAGATATGCAAATACGTTCTGTTAATCCCCCCTTCTTTTGTTCTTGGATTATTAAAATTTAAGTAATTGAGATTAAAATTATTCTGGTTCAATACAAATTACAGTATTAGCTACAGTGAATGGTTTTCAATCAAATTAGTGTGTATATTCAGATATATATCAATAATGGTTTTTTTCCCCCGATCTAGCCCTCCGTCGGGCGCACCTCTGGACGAAACAAAATCGGGCGCACACGGCCTGAGAGGCCGCCCACATATTTTAGCCCCCCACTCCCCATCTAATTAATTTTAATTTAAAACGCTGGTAGGACAGAATTTGCTAGGATCTAAGGAAAGCAAATATGCTATTTAGTACGTAAAATAATAACTTTATTAAAATAGAATGAAGCTTAAACTAAAACAAGTAAAATTGATAAGGCGCATTCGGCCTGAGAGGCCAGAGTTAGATTAGCACTTATTTCTCAAGATATCGACGAACTTCCATATAGAATAGCATTAATCTTAGTAAAAGGGACGATTGCAATAGATATATCTTGAAAAAAAATCATCTTCGAAATTAAGGAGCAATTGGGCGCAGTCGGCCTCACAAGCCACCTAGGGACCAGTCGGTCTGGATGAAGGATGGCAATAGACTATAGTAGGGGATTCTAAGCATGAACACAAATCAGGAAATTACTGGGAATAGCCCCTCACAGGGGAAACAGAATGAGGCGTGGTATCAAAAAGTATGTTTTCCTGGCCTCTCAGGCTAGCTGCGCCCGACGGAGGGTCTAGAATTCAGGTTGGCTGGCCTGTTTGTTTACAATTCAGACACTTTCCGTTGTAGAGTTATTAACTTGTAACTGAAAGATTTCTCATTACCGTTTGTACTTATCCCCTATAATTTGTGGTGGTGTTACCAGTATGTATATTTATCTATTGTAAACCTTCGCTTGGGAAATCTGCTTAGTTTACGCAGACCCTGCATGTCGGACTTTTTTTTTTTTTAATTTCTCCTTATGTATGTTACCATCATAGATGAGGAAAACAGTAGTTTTACAGGGTAGGATGTTCCTGCGTATATATATATTAGTGAAATGTCACCACAATTTTATGCATGGAAATTAATAATTACTCTTAAATATCTCCGTCGTCGACAGTTACGCTTGAAGATTAGATTAACAAGTAATTTGCTTCATGTTTGACTAAATACCAAGATATGTGGACATTATAGGTTTTGCCAAGATTGTGCATCAAGGTTGTTCGTGTCAGAATTAATTTGGGATGATTGCTGAATAGATGCTTGTTGTACGTCATTTTGGAGTGCCAACTCTTAATGATTCACAAAATTTTAAAATCTAGCAGTACTTTCTTATTAGTGAGTATTGCTACTAATATTAGAGTTCACACAAGATGAAATCTTTTATTGTCTTTTTGTTATTGCCATTTACTTCCTCATTACAACCTATTTGAGTTTTAGTATCCTTATTGTTCCCATTGTGCGAATAAAATCTATTAATATAGATAAGGAACAAGTTTTATTGGATAGCATATTCCATAAAGTACGGTTTTTAAAACTTTAGTGGCTCCGGCCTTGAACTGGTTTGGACCTATATATGACAGTTTTCTAAAGGGAAGAAAGCAATCAGAATTAAGGGCAGCGGGTATAAAAGTTCCTCTTACAAGGGTCATAAAAGGCTTTCATCAACTTGATCGATATTGTGGTGACTTGCAGGTAGCCGCACTAAAGCCATATACTGAACAAAGGGATTGAAATATACAATAACGTTGCATGATGGACAAGACGAAATGCAATATAAATTCCAGGTGTTTTCCGTACCCACCAATCATCATATAAAGGAGAGGTGTTTCGAAACACATCGGCTAAAGGTCGGAGAGGTTTGAAGTAGTAGGTCTCGGTTCAAATCCGAGCTGAGTCAATTATATTCGGACAACTCCACTTCCTCAAATGCAACAGATAAGCGTCAGTTTAGATTGAGAGGGTAACTTAATTTAAAAACAAGCAGAGTAAATATTTTACCACTAATTTTTGCTAAATATTGCAATATCTGATAGTGATAAGTCCTCGTAGATCACTAAGTAAAGATTTCCTTAAAACTTCTAGGTCTATCGAACCTCTGCATGCCTAAATATGTAGGTGATTGTTTATAGAATGCTATGTTTTACCATGAAATGGTACAATGAAAAATGACCTCTATTCAATCTCCGTTGAAGGGGAAATGGCCGAAGGTCAAAGAAAAACACGTAAAATTGAGGAGGTCTATGTAAAAAGTCCGTCACGCAGGGGCTGCGTAAACTAAGCAGATTTCCCACGTAAATTTTTACAATAGAGAAATTTCACGAGAGTCGAGCAGTTAAGGAAACGGCCGAGCTAGCTTTTGGCGGGAAAGTGACCCGTCCGTTAGCCGCCCAGATTTAATAAAAATGCAAATAACTCGGTTAATATTCAAGATAGAGAATAAATGTATATAACACTATTTATAATAAATTTAATTTACAATAAGATTGATTCTGTACAATTTTTCGATCCGACGTATTGTAAGATATTTCGAATTTTCGAAAATCCTCCCCTCTAAACCCCCCTCTCCAACTGGTCCGATTTCAGCCGTTAACGAACTTAATCTTTCTTTTTGCATAAAACGACTAAATATCGAGTTTGGCAACGATCAAACAAAAATTGCGACTGCTAGAGCGGTAACAGACAAATATATATATAGTTGAACGGACCTCATTTTCGTCATCCCGTCATGAGTACAACTTCAATAGCTAATTTCCCTTAGGGGAAATCTGCTAAAAGGGCGTATGGTGGTATAAGCCCTTTCTGTGGAGCTGACATTATTAGATTCGTACGAAATTTCGTGTTTATATCTCTTTAATTCACCTTTTACCGCCTGTTTGAATCAGTGGAGTGTAAATTGTGAGGTTGTATTTTGCTAGTTGTGTTTGTTGCTGGTCTTGTTAAAAATGAGCAATTTGGAAGAAGTTATTAGTGATGAACGTATTTTCAAAACTTTGAAGAAAAAAAGGAAAAATGAATCTTTTCAAGACCGCAAAAAAATAAATAAAAAGAAACGATATTCGGTGAATAGTTTACTTCAGCAAAAGGTAGGATGGATAGTAAGAACTTTATCTCGATATTGAACTGTTGTAACCAAACCTGTAGAATTAGAGTTACTGTAAATGAGCAAGAGAATTTGTTTGATCATTTTTATGGTTGTGATAAAGTACAAGACACAGTTCTTGCGGGATACCTTATAGTACTTCCACTTACTGTGTACCAGCACAAAAACACAGAGACATACTGTGCAACTATTCAGTAAAATATAGCGCAACTCCTATTAATATTTGTCTCAAATTTTTACTCAGCCTTTACCAAATTTCTGAGAAACGCCTTCGTTTCATTCAGGGAAAAATACTTTCTGGTAGTAATTTCACTGAGAAAAGAGGATCCCATACAGTAACGTTTCTTATACAGCACTATTTTATTAAAAAACTAACTTTCTACATATATACTGCTCAAAAATGAATAGGGATATTGGTTATTTTTTCTTATCCTATTAATTTTAATTAAATTGATCTTAATTAAATTTCTTTTTTATGGGGGAAAAAGACAATAATTTCTAATAAATATTAATGATATTTATAATAAAAAAAATAAAAAAATATGCTAGGCCCCATACATACCACAAAACAGCCAATATCCCTATTCATTTTTGAGCAGTTTAGCTGTAAATGTTTTTTTTTTTTTTTTTTTTTAGTTCTTATTCAATACTATCAGATCTTACGTGCAATGTCTGCAATAAGCACGTATGAAAACATATCTATGTAACATGGGCTTATGAAAAACATGACTGCAAGCCATCTCCCGAAAAAGGGCGTATGTAAGGTAATATTTAAAAGGAACTTATTTAATATTTTTAACGAATTATTTGGGGATTTCTGCATAAATTAGAACACCAAAAATTGAACTTAATTTCATTAGTGGAAGTTCAAGTTGCACAAGTTCCAGGTTAAACGATATATACAAGTGAAATTTTGCGCTCACAATTTAAATAGAGCTCCTCAATTGCTTTGACTGCTTTATTTTTCCTCTACATGTTTCGAGTCCTTTATGCCGCGTCTTCAGAAGAAGTAAACTTGTTATTAAAAGATTCTTGACGTGACCGCCTACGGCCATTTCTCCTTCATTTAACTAAGTAGATTTCCCACGTGCGTCACGTATTTGCATTTATCTCAAAACGTTAAAGTTCAATGAAAACAATATTTCGCATTTAGGATTCAAATAAAGTGCAACATAATATAATAGCTTTTTTTTTAATATGAGTACAAGGGGGGGTTTATTAATGGCCAAAAACTAAAATATGGAATTATGTCGGTTAATATTCAATTTAGAGGGAACATCACATTTGCAATAAGGTTGATTCAATACAATTCTTTAAACCGACGAATAACATTGGAGATATTTCGAATTATCAAAATTCTCCCCTTCTAAACTTCCCCTCCCAATGGTCCGATTATAGCTGTTAACGAACTTGATCTTCATTTTTACATAAAACGGTAAATATCGAGTTTGGTAACGATTTGACAAAAATTGCGACCGCTGGAGAGTTAACAGACAAATATATATATATATATATATATAAAGTTTTGAACGGATTTAATTTTCCTTATCTCCTGGGTAGGATTGATGGGCATTTGAGGAAATCTTTGAAAATTGTGTCACAAGTACTACATCAAAAGCTGATTTCCCTTAAGGGAAATGTGCTAAAATATTGAAGCTGAAAATAATTCTGTTTCAATGAACTACTATTTATGTATATTCCTATATTAAAAACTTAGCCCCACATTTTTGGTGGGTTTATTTGTCATCTATCTCTATTTAATAATTGAATCTTTCCTCACTTAGGGGTGTAATCCAAGCAAACATATATATATATATATATATATATCATTTTGAACGGACCTCATTTTCGTCACCTCCTAGGTAGGATTGATGGAGATTTGAAGAAATTTTCCGTAAATCCCGTCATGAGTACGACCTCAATAGCTGATTTCCCTTAAGGGAAATATGCTAAAAGTGATTTATGTCTTTTAATCATCCGACCTTGAGTCTAAATTCGTATCAATGATATATTCATTTGTGGTTCGACAGTACTAATAGAAATCGTAACGAAGGGAAATGAAAGGAAGGGGGATTATGTGCTGGGCATTAGATAAGATAGACTAAGTATTTAGGAATGGTGTGGCAATAAGCATCTGAATTAGAAGATATAGAGGAGCACTATTGGAGTACGAGACCTGACTGATAGAAGGTGGGACAAGGGGAATTGGCCGTTCTAAACTCCATTTAGCGTGATCCGCGTTCAAATTACCTCCATTGAGAAGAGGAGAGGATTAGGGAAATCAATAAGAAATGGTTCTGTCGGCGTTTGATCGGAGGGATGCTGGTAGAGGCAACCAATGTGAAGACTCGCGAGGAAATTGACACTGGGGTTGATTTGCTGCGGATTAAGGGCTCATGTCTGGCCAATTGGTAGAAGATTATGTTTTAATGAATGAAGTATGCATGCGAATGTCACTCCAATGACAAATAATGGTTAAAATATATTCAAAAAGTATAAATACCGAGTTTGGCAAAAATCGAGCAAAGATTTAGACTGCTAGATTCTTCAAATATTTCAGGGGATTAGAACAATTTCAAAAATACTTGGTGAGCCCTAGTCATAAAATAGGTAGGATTGAACAAATTTGATCACGACCTCAATATATGATTTAATTAAGGGTGATCTACTGAAGTTAAGTAAAATATATTAGATTATATTTTTATGAACCACATGTATGAAGGAGTGCCAACCTCAAGATGAAAGTAAACAAAACCACGAAAACTTGATAAGTCAAAATCGTTCGTATACAAAACATTATTTAATGAGACTCGGAGAAATCGCTAAATGATAAAAGTAAGCAGCTGGTTCTCTCAAATCGATATATAGGGTTGTTCAAAATTGCTGCTCACCTCCTTTTTTTTTAAGAGTAGAGAATTTCGAGAGTTTTACAGTTCTTATCCGTCCCACCTAACTATGGAATTTCCAATGGAAAGACATATTTTTAAAGTTATTCTTATAGAAACCCACTATTTCGGAGTTTCTTTACAAATGACGCATCCTAATCACCAAAAACCGCAAGAAACCACACTTTATATCAATTTTGAATTTTCTTCAAAAAGAGGCAATGCATCAAAAACACCTTCGAAGTATTAAAGGTTAAAGTTATCTTTAAAATGAGACAAAATTTAAAGCTCACAGCAGCCATTTTGCTTCGAACTCCAAAAGTCTCGTCTGCAATCTGAGGAAACTGCAATTATGATAAAAGGTTATACATATATTACAAGTAACTAGTGGCCGTGCTGGTTAATGCTCGGGTACCACTACCCTCAGAAAGCTGAAGGTGAGAATAGGTGCACGTTTTTTCCACGCAAAGAGAGAACTTTTGTTCATGAGTTTGTAACCAGAGTACGCTAGTGCCGGGGCTTGTGAGTTATCAGGAGAATAGAGAGATAGTACATCTGAGAGCCACTTGGCTTACAAATGACATTGACTTTCATAGTGCCCGTCCAAATGCAAGCACCCACTGGCACCCGGGTAATTTGTATCTACTTGTCTATTGGAGACAACTGATACTCTTGGTTGACCGGGATTGGACGCCGAGTTAATCACTAACTACTGTACACCATGAATTCCAGTGGAGCAGTCTCCAAAGTCTACTGTAGGAATAGTTATTACCAGCTCCTTGAATTGTTTATTATTGTTTAAGTTAACTTTAATGGACATTTGAAAAATAATTTCCGTATCTTGTCTTGTGTATAACCTCAATTTATGATACGCCAAGTTACCCTCTACGTCAGGTATGGGCAACCTTTAACGTACTGTGGGCCAAACGTTATAGGGCCGCTTTTAAAAGTAGTGCATTTTAAAGTAGTGTTCATAAATTTTAACGATAGATATCAGACTATAAATTACACTACAATGTATTTATAAAATATAGTTATGTAAAATAACAAAATGAAATGAAAAAAAGTAGGTACAACATTATAATTAAATCGTAAAATTTGGAATTATTACAAACAACGAAAGTTATATAGCGACACCGAAATCAATGAGACGCTTGAGCTTGAATTCGGGAAACTAATCCATCGATGTTTGGATTAATTCCTCTGATACAAAGACGTGAAGAATTTTCCAAATTATCGTCAGTCAGCCTTGTACGATGTTTTGATTTATTAACTTTCATCACTGAAAAGAACTTCGCACTTATAAATACTGCCAAACGAACAAATATCTCCTCATTTGGAGTAATATTTTTGTTTAATAGTGTTTTTCAAAATGTCTTGCGGGCCTGTTGTTGCCCACATATGCTCTATGTCTTCAACGCAGTTATTGGAGTAGGTGATATTAATCAATTTCTAGTTATTATGTTCACCTAGGCGAAACATCAAAATAACCCATTTCCTGAAAATTAGTATAGTAATACGCAAAATTACTACATACAGTTGTATTTAACAATCAAATCCAGCACATAGTAACGTTTAGTAAAGTTAGTTTCAATTTCAAATTTTGAAACTTCCTACTTAAATAATATAAAAGGTTTATTTTAACACTTGGGGATCATTTGAGGAAACTCTATACTAATATTGTAGATAGTGTTGTGAGAGAACATCACATTTGCAATAAGATTGATTGTATACAATTATTCAATCCGACGCATAACATTGGAGATATTTCAAATTCACCCCTTCTAAACCTCCTCCCTCCCAATGGTACGATTTTAACCATTAACGAATTTAATCTTCATTTTTACATAAAGCCTTTCAATATTGAGTTTGGCAACGATAAGACAAAAATTACGACCGCTAGAGCGTTAACAGACAAATATATAATACAGTTTTCAATAGACCTAGATTTCGTTATCTCCTTGGTAGGTAGGATCGATGAACATTTGAGGACATTTTTGAAAATTGCCTCGCAAGTACTACCTCAAAAGCTGATTTCCGTCAAGGAAAATATTTTTTCTAAAATATTGAAACTGAAAATAATTATGTTTCAATGAACTACTATTTATGGACATGAGTACGCATGTACTTTAATAAAGTCCGCACGCAGGGGCTGCGTAAACATAGCAGATTTCCCTCGTGAAGTTTTACAATAGAAAAATCTGCCTATAACAGTAGTAGTAACAAATCTCTAAACCAATTTCACCAGAGCCGAACAGTTACGGAAACGGCCGAACTAGTTTTCTGCGGAAAGTCCCGAATACGACCGACCTCAGCCGATCTCATCTCTGTTATTAACCTTACTACATGCAATGGTATTTAACAATCGAATCCAGCACATAGATAACGTTTAGTAAAGTTAGTTTCAATTCCAAATTTTGAAACTTCTTACTTAAATAATATAAAAAGTTTTATTTTAACACTTGGGGTTCATTTGAGGAAACTCTATACTAATATTGCAGATGGTGTTGTGGGAATGATGCCTTGGTCATCAGTGGATGACAGTCCTCAGACGCGAGATGTGCACCCTGGGGAAGGGAACGCATCAAATATTAATGAAGTCATTTGGGGTCACACACCAAACTCCCATGACATGGATATGTTATAATAAGTAACTTTACGTCTTTCACCGTGTACTAATATCACAGTTCCTTATTCATATCTATTTCTATTCTGCATTTTTTACTATTCTGTCATAAGAAATACTAGACCAGGTTTTTGCATCGATATTTTAAGGGTGTGTGAGAAAAACAGAAATGCAGCACAAAACTGAGGCGGAAAACAAAAACAAAAATGCACAACAAAACAGAAATAAAAAATAAAAATTTGAACAGAAAACAGAACTGAAACATAAAAACAGAAATGGAACACAAAATGGAACAGAAAAAACAAAAATGGAACCCAAAAACAGAAATAGAACACAAAAAACAGAAATGGAACACAGAAACAAAATGGAAAAGTCTGTCAGGCAGAGGCTGCGTAAACTAAGCAGGTTTCCCACGTGAAGTTTTACAATAGAGAAATCTGCCCAATAACAACTGTAGTAGTAAGGGATCTCTAAACTTATTCACGAGGGACGAACAGTTACGAAAACGGCCGCCAGAGCTCTCTTCGGAAAGTACCGAACAGCCGATTACTGCCGACCACACACAGAATACAAATGCAAATATCTCGGTTAATATTCAAGATACAGAATAAATGTATAGAACAATATTTATAGTAAATTTAATTTGCAATAAGATTGATTTTATACAATTTTTCGATCCGACGCATAATAACGGATATATTTCGAATTTTCAAAAATCCCCCTCTAACCCCCCCCTCCCACGGGTCCACTTTCAGCCATCAACGAACTTGATCTTCCGCAATTCCAAGTTTGGTAACGATCAAACAAAAATTGCGACCGCCAGAGCGTTAACAGATAAATATATATATATATATATATATATATATATATATATATATATATAGATATATATATATAATTTTGAATGGAACTAATTTTCGTCATCTCCTGGGTAGGGTCAATGGACATTTGAGGAAATTTTTCAAAACTCGCGTCATAACTACGACCTCAATAGCTGATTTCCCTTAAGGGAAATCTGCTAAAACCAAGAACAGCCATGGAACACAAAACGGATTTAGAAAACAAAAAGGGAACAGAAAACAGAAATGAAACAAAAAACAGAAATGGAACAAAAAAACAAAATGGAAAACCAAGAATGGACATGGAACCCAAAACAGAAATAGAAAACAAAAGGTGAACAGAAAACAGGAATGAACCAAAAAACATAAATGAGCAAGCTTTCTAATGGAAAACTGCTGATATTCGCCGATCTGAGAGACGAAAGGCGTTGAGGTGTGTTTGAATTGGGAAGGAATGAGCCCGCATCTGAGTTACAAAATGTGGATTAGGAATTGAAGCGTGGTGGCGGCGGCGGTTGAGAGGTCTACAGCTAGTTATTTATCGTCATTATTTTTGTTGGGATTGTATGTGCTGGGATGGCTGGAGCAGGAGCTGGGGAGGAAGGAAACAGTGAATAGCACAAACAGTTTCCGCCTCTCTCACATCTACCATCCTTTCTCCAAAAGCCATTCTTTCTCGCTCGGCCAACCGCTTGTTTTCTCTACTTGCTCCCATTTATAATGTTATATTTGTAGTACATTTAGTTATACACTATAATGTAAAGTCCCGTGTTGTTTTTGTCTAATTTAGCACTAAAAACATGCCAGTGACGCAAATTTGGAGGTAGGGGAGACCGGAGCTCGTTGATACACTTTTAGCAGATTTCCCTTGAGGGAAATCAGCTATTGAGGACGTACTCATAACGCGATTCTCGAAAATTTTCTTATATATATATATATATATATATATATATATATATATATATATATATATATATATATATATATTTGTCTGTCAACGCTCTAGCGGTGGCAATTTTGTTTGATCGTTATCAAACTCGATATTTAATCGTTTTATGTAAAAAGACAAGTTCATTAATGACTGGAATTGGACCAGTCTTTAGAGCTTTAGAGGGGGGATTTTCTAATATCCGAAATATCTCCTTAACTATGCGTCGGATTATAACATTGTATAGACCAATCTTATTGAAAGTTAAATTTACTATAAATATTGTTATATACATTTATTCTCTACCTTGAATATTAACCGAGATATTTGCATTCTTCAGTTTTCAGCCTTCAGCAAACCCCCACTTCTACTCATGTTACATAAACAATACTCTGTTATATAATAAACCACATTATTCGATGCTATAAAATTGGAATTGGAAACTATAAAATCCAAATATCTCGGTTAATATTCATGATACAGAATATATGAACAGAACAATATTTATAGAACGTTTAATTTGCAATAAGATTGGTTCTATATTATTTTTCAATCCATCGTACATTAACGGAGATATTTCGAATTTCTAAAATTCACTCCTATAAACCCCCTCTCCCACTGGTCTGGTTTCAGCCATCAACGAACTTGACCTTTATTTTTGAATTAAACGATTACCAACATTGCCAAAATTAAAAAAGCTTACGCCATGATATTCTAAGTTGGTGTTGAAAGTAAGTTGGCAGATGAAAGTGAATTCTAATGCATGTAGACGACAAAAATTACCACACTTCCACAGTAAGCATTTATGAATGCGACAGAGCGCTTTCGATGCAGTGCATGATCACCAGTACCCTGATGACACCCAAAAAACAATAAGTAACCTATCTCTATTAAAATATTTTAGAAAAAGAGCCTTCTTCTCCCATGTACAGTAAAGAACGCTCTTCCACTGTAATAGTTTATATAGGTTGGGTTAAGTTTTTTAGACGTTTTAATTGTTCGGACTTTATTTTTAATAAAATGTTCCTGTTGATGTGTGAAAGGTTTTATGTGATGTTATTTAGTTTTAGAAAAGATAGTTTTTATTCTGTTATGACGATTTTATCTATTCGACTCTTTTCCTAAAATGTTATAGTAGAGATAGGTCAATTAATGTTTTTTGGTTTATCAAAAGGCACTGATGATGATGCATTGCATCGAAAGAGCTCCGTTGCATTAATGAATGATTACTGTGGATCTGTGGCCATTTTATTTCTCTACCTGCAATACGCCATGATACATAAAAATAAAAATAAAGCTCCGCCTTTAAAAAAAATACATTCTTAATGTACTTACCGAATAATTGAGAAATAAGAATACTGGGTGACACTTAGAAGGTCCAAGAGAAAGTTATTAACGGGGAATTTAATAATACTGTACATTCTGCCATTTTAATAATGATATTGGAATTTGACGAGAATAACACGTCAATCAAGAGCGTCATTATTTTTTACGCTAATTAGGTATTCCAAATATCATAAATAAAATTAAATGTTCGAAATAGCAAAGGACATGTTGGGTTTTACAATTCACAATGCCGCTCCTTTTGGTTATAATTCCATGTTATTAGTTTTTAAATGAGTCCTCAGTATGGTAATTAATTTTGGAGATGTTGAAAGAGAATGATTATACATAAGATATGACTTACCAACGACGTGAAGGTAACCAAATTGTGTTTTGGCCGTGGCTGTATTAATCTGACACATATAGCGCCCACCGTCTTCTTGCTTGACGTCGGCAATATGGAGATTCCAGGTCCTATGATTCTCGTGGGAGACAGTGATCCTTGGGTTCCTAGTTATCACGTGACTGTGCACTGCCAAGATAGCCGATTGTTCGAAGTGCATCCATGCAACCTGAAAATGAATTAGATGATGAGTTGAGATAGATGCCCAGTGTGTCATATTAGGGTTTAAGTCCAGTCATATTAGTGTTTCGCCGTGGAATGAGAGATAATCCGAAAACAAGTATAGACCGTTATTTTGGCACTATAAAAGTTGCCTAAGTTGGACACACCATGAATAATTCAAATCATAATCATGGATAGCGTTTATGATAATTAAATAGCATCTATAATGTACATATTTCCTGCCAAAAACCAACACGACCACATTGTTTGAGCTTTAGTTAGTTATATACATAACATTATATACATAATAGTAAATATAAGTAGAAAACAATTCCAATAATGCCAAAATTTCACTGGAAAAGCAATTCCAATAATGCCAGAATTTCATTGGAAATAAGTTGACACAAGTAACTGTGCTAGCCTCCCGACAAATTCCGCTTCCACATGAGGATTTTCTACATTGTTTTACATAAATTATTTATTCAAAACATTTTACGTATTTTCTAATAATTTGTATACCTGTTGTAAATAAATAACAGTGGTATCCTAAAAATAATTTTGTTTAAATTCAAAAAGAGATTGTAGTTCTCCCTGCAACCTGAAATCATTATTGAGTTTAAACGCATATTGTCTTTTGTTATATTAGTATTGTCTGTTGTTACATTACCATGTAAGGTTTAATAGTTATAGATAGTAAATAGTCATTTTCAACATATTGAAGGAAATAAAACAATATATAGCCCAATTAAAGAGTTTGATTGCATACAACTTACTCTATCACGGGTGCAATTCAGCATGAATCTGTTTAAAACATACATTATAAAAATTAAATAATCAAAATGCTTTATTCTCTATAATTTCTATGGAAGAAAATAACGAAGTTATTTTCTAATTAAAAGAAATAAGAAATGAGGAGAGGAGGGGACGAGATTTAAAACCTCCCTAACCCAAATCATATAAATAAAAACCGTCTGTTAACGTGCATGTTTACCGAAAAACCAATAGTAAACGAAATATCGGGATTTTTCATTTCAGGCTTCCGTTTTAACCCCCATTCGTGCTCGTCCTTAGAAATGTTTGTAAAGCTTATAAGCAAGGAAGAGCTAGTGCTAATACACATACCGAGTTTTGTTTACTTTGGTTCATTCTTTTGTGCCCAAAAAACTGTTGACTCTCACTATAGTTTTTTTGTGTATATCGTTTATACTCCGTTATAAGACAAAAGTTTATATAACTAAAGTTACTCTAAATAACCAAATTAACAACTTCTGTTGTGAGCAAGTGAGCCGAAAAACTAATATGAATCGAATTTTTTCATTTCAGGTTTCCCTTATAACCCCCACAACATATAGTAACGGAGATATTTCTAATTTTCGAAAATCCCCCTTCTAAACCCCCCTCCCACTGGTCCGATTTCAGCCATGAACGAATTTGATCTTTCATAAATCAGAACAAACGCAAGAGTGTTAATAGACATATCATCATCACCTGAAGCTGCTCTTTTCATATTACAATACTCACCCAAATCCATAATATGCTTTATGTCTTCAAAATAAGATTTTCTAGGCCTTCCTCTTCCCTTATGCCCAAGAACCTTACCTTCAAATTTATTTATAATGAAGTCGTGGTGCTTTATGATATGTCCAAAAAGTTTCACTTTTCTTTTTTCCAATGCCTTGATAAGACTTTTGTTTTCACTTACCCCATTTAGAACTTCAGTGTTGGCTTTTTTTTTTTTTTTTTTATGCTAACTTGTTCTAGTGATTCTTCGCCAGATCCACATTTCCATTGCTTCCAACCTATTGGAACCACTTTTGTGGAGAGCCCAACCTTCGCTCCCCTAAAGCAGTAAACTCCATAAAAAAGACTTAGCAAACATTTTTTTGCTGCTGAGATGATGCTCTCTAGATAACAAAACTCCTGCACTTTTTCAAGCATAATGTTTCCAATTCTAATATTTATATTTCCTTGGCTTTCGTACTTCTCTACAACCAAAACTATTGTTTTATGAGCAAACATAAACAGACACACACACACACATATATATATATTATTTTGAACGGACCTCATTTTCGTCATCCTGGGTAGGATCAATGGAGGTTAGAATAAATTTCTCGAAAATTGCGTCGTGAGTTCCTTTAGCAGATTTCCCTTAAGGACTTCCCATATGCTAGTATGGCGCACTATTAATTACTTCTCACCAAATATTCTCTATTTCTAAGTAAAAATTGGATGAGCAATTGTGGGGGTTTACTGAAGGCCGAATAATTACAAAATCTGACTAGCTCCTTGCATATTTGAGTTACTTGAGTAACTGCATAGAATAACAATTGTGGACACATCAATATTTTAATAAGCACGTCGAATATTTTTGAATCCCCCCCTAAACTCCCTCCTAATTCTGGTCCTATTTCAGCCACCAACTAATATGATCTTATATGCTAAAGTAGTGATATTTAACTACTTCAACAGGAGTACCGCAAAGATAAAATACGGGAAATCTGATAAAAATGGTTGATATCGTTTCAACTCCATGTGAAACGAAAAAGTACCGAAGCTTTTTTTTAAAAAAAAATCAATGTACAGGCAGACGTTACGATGATATATATAAATACTGATAATGAATATAAACCCATCACAACCACAACTAAACATTCCAGCCACAACTCAATATAAACCAATAACTGATTCTATCAATTTAAATGAAAACACATAGTTAATCAATAATAAAGATTGTTAAGTGGCGCTTAATACATAAATAAGTACTTAATCCTGTAAACATATGACGCCTTCCAAATGTATAAATAAAATAATAAGTGAATTAGTTACCTAATGTCGACGTTAAATGACCCTATTAACTGTAATTAGTACAGCGAATTCTGTATCAATGTTAAATCTAATCACTCATTATTGTTTGAGCTTCGAAAGTGATGTATAATTAGTAGCTATTAATGAACCAGCGCAGGTCTGAATCAAATCTAAGGCTCATATTGACTAGGGGCAGAAGGGTCAATTTGGAAATTTTACAGAAATTAAAAAAAAAAAAGTTTTACCACATTAAAAACTCGAAATAGATATGTTTTTAATTTATTAGTAAAATTAGTCATTTTTGTCATATTTTGGCCTGGAAATAATTTTGCTTGAATTTTTTTTGTATCATTGCTTCGACTGAAAGAGTCATTATTATTTGCCTTCATGTTCACTGCGATGGTTTTAGCAGATTTTCCTAAAGGGAAATCAGTTACTGAGGTTGTACTCATGACGGGGTTTTCGAAATAATGTCCTCAAATGGCCATCGGCCCTACTCAAGAGATGACGAAAATGTGCTCCGTTCAAAATTGTATTTGCCATAACGCTCTAGCGGTCGAAATTTTTGTTTGATCGTTACCAAACTCGATATTGAAATGCTCCATGTAAAACTAAATATTAACTTTCTTAATGGCTGACATCGGACCAGTGGGAGGGAGGGTATAGAGCGGGAGAATTTCGTAATTTCGAAATATCTCCGTTATTATGAGGAAAATCAAAAAATTGAATATAATCAATATTATTGTAAATTTGTTTGCCTATAAATATTGTCATATACATATTTTACCCATCAGGATTATTAACCAAGATATTTGGATATTTTAATTTTTAGCATTAATTAAACCCGGAGTCCTATTCATTTCATATTAACAATAACCTGTTATATCATGAACCACTTCATTCTAAGTTTATATACCAAATATTATTTTCTTGAGACCTTTATTATGCAAGATACATTCAAATTCGTTGTGTCACGACGTCATTGATTAAGATTTTACTCTCATGTCTCGATAATTTTTATTTGATATATACCATACTCGATATTTAACCTTTTCTGTCAGCACTAAAGATAATATTTTTTATTCACTGAAATGGAACATGGGATAGTGGAGGGTTTCGAAAATTCAAAGTATATCCGTTATTAGGAGTGAAATCGTAAAATGTAAAATAGAACCAATCTTGTTAAACTATTGATGGTCTACAATTGTTTTTCTATGCATTTTTTCGGAACTCCAATACTACTTGAGTTATTCGTAATTCCAAGTTTTCAGCCCTCAGTAACCCCCCCCCCCCTCCGCCATTTCTAGTCCTCTGTTTTTTCAAAAGAACATGTGGTGTGATGAAAATACTAGTATGCTGTACTACCATTGCGGAAAATCTGCTTAGTTTAAGCAGCCCCGCGAGACTGACTTTTAGCAGATTCCCCTTAAAGCAAATCAGCTATTGAGGTCGTACTCATGACGCGATTTTTGAAAAATTTCCTCAAATGTCCATCGATCCTACCCAGGTGATGAGGAAAATGAGGTCCGTTAAAAATTACATATATATATATCTATATATATATATATATATATATATATATATTTATATAAATAGCTATTTATATATATATGTCTCTACACGCGGTCGCAATTTTTGTTTGATCGTTCCTTAATGGCTGAAATCGGACCAGTGGGAGGGGGGGGTTTAGAGGGGGGAATTTTGAAAATTTGAAATATCTCTGTTACTATAAGTCGGATCGAAAAATCGTATAAAACCAAAATATAAAATATAAATATATTTGCTATATATAAATATATATAGCAAAATTATAAATGATCTACAATTTATATCAATATTGTTCTATACATATTTCCTTTATCATGAATATTAACCAAGATATTCGCATTTTATAGTTTTCCGCTTTCAGGAAACCCCCACTCCTACTCATGTTATATCATGAACCACTTCATTACAAGATTATATACGGAATATTGTTTTCATTGAACTTTTACTTTGTAAGATATACGCAAATACGTTCTGCTGATCCCCCTCCCCTTCTTTTGTTCTTAGAATACTAAAATTTAAGTAATTGAGATCACAATTATTCTGATTCATTACAAATTACAGCACTACCTATAGTAAATAGGTTTAATTAAAATTAATATGCTATAGTCAGATATATTTCATTAATGGTTTTTCTTTCCGGTCTAGAATTCAGGTTGGCTTGCTTGTTTCTTTACAATTCGCTTTCCGTTGTTGAGTTATTATCATGTAACTGAAAGATTTCTCATGACCGTTTGTATTTATTCACTTAATATTCGTATGTTGTAATGCTCAAATAAATAGCCAACTCCATAAAATTATATTAATTGAGAGGCCAAAATTTGGCCCCAGTCCTATTCATGTCGTATTAACAATACGCTGTTGTATTATGAATCATTTTATATGAAGCCCATATACCAAATAATGTTCTCATTGAGCTTAACGTTTTGAGATAAATGCAGATATGTGGCGAACGTGGGAAATCCGCTTAGTTAACGCAGCCTCTGGGTGACGTAGCATACTCTGTAATGAAATACTTTTGATACCAATTTCAGATTCAGCGAACGTTGTACCTTTCTAAAATACACCAAAATGAAGAGGATTAATTCTTAATCAATCTATTTTAAATTTAGTTCTCATACGTTCTACTGCAAATGATTTAGAGGATGTAGGTGTGGTATTAATGCCTAGGCATCAATACCTGTGCTGGTGAAGCACCCAGGAATAAATTACATATCCAGCAGTGTTACCAATTCATAGCTCTAATTAGAAATTCATGTGCTCTTCATCAAAAGGGCAGTATACACTGAACTACAATGATGAAGGTCAATAGGCCATTATAAAGGTTAAAGAGGTTTTTTTCTTGGAAAATATTAAGTATTTTTGCATTACATTGCAAGTAGGAAAATAATAAAGGAACGAGAAATGATATTTGGTTCTCATATCATTCCTAGACGACGTAGGAAACGATAATAAATTACAGCAACACCTATGATATGGTATTGATAAGTCTTCTATAATTACTGGCATGGCGAATTTTTTCCAGAAGAATATATTGCCCAGTGCAAACAAAAAAAAATGTTTCTAAATGAAAACTTCTTTACAGTTACATAGTATAAATCTAAAATTTGAGTATCATGCTTAACTTATTGACGAAATAAAACGATTTTAGTTGGCTTTTAATTTATGTATTTTTCTCATATAGGGGATATTTGTTTGGTCAATCAACATCTTGGTTATTATGACCTTTAGGAAGTATAAAATTTATTATTGTCGTTATTTTGTATCTGTGTATATAAATACACAGTTATTTTACTACTAACTTTTCACGCGCACACAGATGTTCACAGTCAAACTTTTTTTTTTTTTTAAATTCATAAATAAATATTCTTATATCCTATTATACAATACCTTAGTTTTATTGTATAGGTTCTTTACTAACAAAATGATTCTATCTACTGCTTGTGAAGTGTCTTGTAAGGACAATTTTATGTTTCTAGGAATATCTAATTCTTTGAAAACTGTTTGCACAGATTGACATTCTTCCATAAGATTGACTATTGTGAGTGGAACATAACATATTTCGCGTTGTTGTTGGGGATCTTTTGTTATTAAGTGTATGTGCGTAAGATTTGTGTGGCCTATACGCATCCTGGGGGTCGCTAACTCTTCATTTCGAATGCCTCTGAAGGCACTGTGCCATTTCCTTGGATAACATTTTATATTTCGTAATTTATTTGTGAGGGGTAGTCCTTCCAAATTGAATCCCAGCTCATTTCTCACATGTTACTTTAATTTGAATGAATTACATAACATTTAGCATCTTATATGCTGCATTAGTATCCTACATACATACATAAATTTCCTTCGTTTAAATATCAACTTTATTATTTTTGATTAGTTATTTTTACAATATTTTATTACTATTACTTATGATTAAAATTGTTAATTTCATTTACTTCTTTATAATATTTCAGTTTTCTTTTTTTTTAATATAAAACGACCGTCATGCAGGGGCTGCATAAACTAAGCAGATTTCCCATGTGAAGTTATACAACAGAGTAATCACCATACTAGAGCCGAACAGTTACGGAAACGGCCGAACTATCTTTCGGCGGGAATGAATAGAAGCGTCCATAACTTTACCGTTACACTTAATAAAAATGCAAATATCTCATTTCAAGATAGAGAATAAATGTATATAACAATATTTATAGTACATTTAATTGTTAATAGGATTGGTTCTATACAATTTTTCGATTTGACGTATTGTAACGGAGATATTTCGAATTTTCGAAATTCCCCCCTCAAAACCCCCCCCCACCAACTTTTCCGATTTCAGCCGATAACGAACATGATCTTTCTTCTTACGTAAAACGATTAAATACCGAGTTTGGTGACGATTAAACAAAGATTGAGACCGCTAGAACGGTAACAGACATACACACACACACACACACACACACACACATATATATATATATATATATATATATATATATATATATATACAAATACAGTTTTGAACGGAACTCATTTTTGGCATCTCCTAGGTAGGTTCAATGGAAATTTGAAGAAAAATTTCGAAAATCGCGTCATGAGTATGACCTCAATAGCTGATTTCCTTTAAGGGAACTCTGCTAAAATTTTAATATGGTTTAAAGCTTCTAAAAAAAAGATACTATATATCCTTGACCAATGCAATTGGCATTGTTGGTTACGCCAAACGCGGTATGACAACGTCTTTAACCAAATAGAAGAAATAACCAAAAAGTCCGTCAAGCAGGGGCTGCGTAAACTAAGCAGATTTCCCTTGTGATGTTTAGTAATAGATACATCTACCCTCTAAACCCCCCCCCCTCCCCCTGGCCCGATTTCAGCCGTTAACGAACTTGATCTTTCTTTTTACATAAAACGACTAACATTCCAGTTTGGTAACGATTAAACAATAATTGCGACCGCTAGAGCGGTAACAGACAAATATATATATATATATACAGTTTTGAACAGACCTCATTTTCGTCATCTCCTGGGTAGGATCGATGGACATATGAAGAAAAATTTCGAAAATCGCATCATGAGTACAACCTCAATAGCTGATTTCCCTCAAGGGAAATCTGCTAAAATAAGGGTTACCACATAATAGGGTAAAATCAATGAATTACATTGATTTTAATAGCAATAGGGTATTCATTCAAGTTTCGAAAAGGACCAACGCATAGTGCGATGTATCAATCTAACAAATTTTAAAAACCAATAAAAAATTGAATCAGCCTAGCTAACAGTTCAGAAGATGTAAGCATATGGTTGGGTTATATAAATTTAGACAAAACTGTTTACTTTAATTTTAGCAGATTTCCCATACGGGAAATCAGCTATTGAGGACGTATTCATGACGCGAGTTCCGAAATATATATATATATGTCCCAAGTTCCCATGTCACCCTCCCTAAAATCTCCAATTGTATTAATAAAAGACTGAGATTTGGTGTGCAATAATTTTCAAACATGAAGAATCTTTTCAGTCCACATTCAATCTCATAACCTTCTCCAGTACTTCTCCAGCTACCATAACTTCTTTAGAATTTCCAATGGAATGCAATACTTTTTATGACGGATTCTTGTTCAACTTCAAATTCTAAAACAAGTTTATATCAGTGATTTTTTTTTCGATTTGACACATCCTTTAGCCGTGAAATGCACAAATCTTTATTTCAGAAACAGCATGTTTTATTGAAAAATGCTGCGGCACAAAAGCTGTAGCCAACAAAATTATCTTTGAAACTAGTCTAAGGGAAAATAAATATATTCCGAAATTTAACAAAAAAAAAATTATCATTATTATGACACTAGCATGTATAAAAATTTTAATTTTGTATTCCATTAAAACCACATGGGAGTGTTACAACAGGCCAATGATTAAGTATAGTAGATAAGGTAATGGTTTTAATCTTCATACTGAGGAGGTTACTATCTTGACAATTGCTATTAATTCTGTACATTTTAATTATTTTTTTTTAAATTAGACATATTTGGTAAATAGAATGCATTAAACATTTAAACTGAAATTGCAGAGAAAAAAGTTACCACTTGAAAAGGAACTGTGATTCTCGAAACGCGTTGGGGGTGAAAATAAATAGAATTATTTAAACGAAAACATATTTTTGGTTTTTGGCCCAGTATTTCTATATATATATATATATATGTGTGTGTGTGTGTGTGTGTTACGGTGAAAGACCGAAATCTGGTGTAGTCGACATTCACCGGTGAGAATATTTGGTGTATGTCGACATTCTCCAGATTTAGGTCTTTAACGGTAACATATATATATATATATATATATATATATATATATATATATATATATATATATATATATACAAATACATATATACGTAAAACTTTAATACTTCAAATGGCTAAATTTTTACACCTTGGTTGAAAGGTTAATGCTAATTTCTAAGCGACATGCTGTCATTAGATTGCCGTCATAACAAAGTTTCGTCTTTAAGCAAGGTGAAGGAGTAACGCCAAAATTGAAAAACTTAAACTCAATAAACCTTTTAATACAGTAAAGCATGTAAAAACTGAAAAGAACTTTAAATATATTGTGCCGTATAAAGTAAGAAAAAGTGAAGGGTCGGGGGAGCTGATAGAAAACCTATAACTTACTATAGTATAACAGCTATAAATGAATATTAGCTTTGAGGGAAGGCTGGCTCCCAGCGGGTGGCCATTAGCTCCATCTGGCGTTGTAATGAGGAAGGGAGGATTTCATTTCCACGGCTCCTGGGGAATCTTTAATACAAGCAAGGCACGTAATGGGGAAACTTGCTGGATTTCTCATTATATTAGTGGCGGCTAGCCTCGACACAGAAACACAACATCCTCTATCCACTCCAGCCGGCTACTACTATCCACATACAGCCCCATATCTCCTTCTACTGCATCACAGCCCTTGGCCGGCCCATCCGCTTATCCCTTCTACAACGGAAACATCGAGGAAAACCCTTATATAGCTTTGACTATTTAACAAATTAATAATGTGTTGTACCGCAGCCATTATCCAACATAATTAGAGTAGGAGGTCATAATGATAATGCCAATGATTTTGAACCGTTGATGATCTTTTTAGTTGATTTTCCTTAAGGATGTTTCCTGATATATTCATTTACTTTTAATGTGCGATGACTAAAAGTAAGTGGTGGTCAGAAGGCAGAAAATTATATCTCGGTTAATATTGAAGATAGAGAAAAGACGTATATAACAGTATTTAGAGAAAATTTAATTTTCAATAAGATAACTTCTATACAATATTTGGATAAGACGTATAATAACGGAGATATTTTGAATTTTTTAAATTCTCCCCCTTTAAATCCACCCCCCATCGTTCCGATTTCAAACGTTAACGAACTTGATCTTTAGGTTTACGTAGGCAACCACTAGAATAGTAAGCCATAAAAATAAGTGAGTGTGTGAGGTTTCTCTTAAGGGAAATTAGTTATTGAGCTAGAGCTCAGGGGTATAAACCCTGAACACTTGGAAGGGGAAGTGTCGAAATATTGTGCAAAGTAAAGCCTTGCCAAAAAAAAAAAAAATACCATCAGCATTCAGCCTCAAATGAATTCCCTTGTGAAGCCGGGTATCGTAGCTAATTTTTGGAATAGATCTTCTTATATCGGTAATTTATGTGTTTCTAAAGTCTGATGAAGTCCGGTGGAAAAATCTGCACAAATTCGAATAGCTTCATTCGGTTTTCTGTCAACGACACAAGGTGCAGCCCTTTCCGAAAAATCTACTTCTTCAATGACATCATTACCTATGAGCCTATCTAGTTCTTCCCGAACCTTATTCCTCAATGCTAAATACCGGCAATCTACCTAAACATAAATACTTGTCTGTTAACCGTCTAGAGGTCGTAATTTTTGTTTGACCGTTACAAAACTTGATATTGAAACGTTTTATGCAAAAATAAATATCAAGGGGGGGGGTAGAGGTTCGAAAATTCTTAATATCTCCATTATTATGCGTCGGATCATAAAATGATATAGAGCCAATCTTATTGCAAATGTTATATTCTATAAATGTTATTTTGTACGTTTTTTTTCACTTTCTTTATTATAATTCAGCGTTTTGTTTAAATTATTGTAACTTGAGCTATTAGAAAAATTAAACCGTCAAAATGTTATAATTTACGTCATGGCTTAATGTGTACGTTTCTCAAAAAACGATAGAAAACGAAATAGAGGGAATTTTCATTCCAGGCCACTCTTATAACACCCACTCCTGTTATTACCTAGAAATTTTAAATACCGCCACAGCATTCACTTTAAGACATGGACGAGTAGTTTCCTTAACGCACTCTCCCTGTGAATAAACACTTCTGTATACGTTTCGATTAATTTAGAAAAATCCTTATCTGTATTCTTAACCTGTAGTGTATGCTTATTATCAGTAATTTTACACAAATTATCAAGCGACTCACATTTAAGATGTAAATCCAATCTCTTCCTAGAATGTTTTGTTTCACTCCCGAAGCTACGTATACTCTGAGTGAGGTAATGAAGGCCTTTGCCCAGCTGGACCTTCACGTTGTTTTCCCCCAGAAGCCTAACATTTTGACCCTTGAAGAAGGTGAATGACTGATTACTGGGAATTAGTTCACATTTTCCCATGTAGCTTCCGAAATTATTGAAAACAACTCCTAGTATCGATTTTCATGGCTAGCATTTTATTATTGACTAGCTCAGATACCCGGCTTCGCTCGGGAATTCATTTGAGGCTGAATGGTGATGGTATTTTTTTGGCAAGGCTTTACTTTGCACAATATTTTGACATTTACCCGTCCCAGTTTTTAGTTTAAATACCCGTCATTTCTGTGGATTTGTTAATAATAAAATTATTTTTTTATGTAAGACTTCATTGTTCTCCATATTGTCATATTTCACGTTTCCTGTGCATTATTCATAGATTTGAATTATTAAGCACAAAATATTAACATACATTTGAATTAGTTTTTCCCGGTGAGGTACCTTTAGTTCCAAAGAATTGTTGAGCAAATTTCACTAAATAATAAAAGAAACCACTTTGTCATGTGCATATTTGCCGAAACCCCAGTAGGAGACGAAATATCACTGTTTTTAAATTCAGGCCTCCCTTATAACCCCCACTCCTGCCCGTCCCTAGAAATGATAGTATGGCTTATTATAAGGAAGACGTTAGTGCTAATTCACATACCGAGTTTGGTTTAGTTCGGTTGAGTCTTTTGTGCCAAATAAAATTGTTGACTTCTGCTATCACTTGTTGGCGTATAACGCCTTTATAATTAGGTATACCACAAAAGTGTAAATGACAAAAGTTTCTCTAAATAACAAAATAAACAACTTTTGTTATGTGTATATTTGCCAAAACCCCAATAGGAAACGAAATATCACTATTTTTAATTTCAGGCCTCCCTTATAACCCCCACTCCTGTCCGTCCCTAGAAATGTTAGTATGGCTTATTATAAGGAAGACGTTAGTGCTAATTCACGTACCGAGTTTGATTTAGTTCGGTTGAGTCTTTTGTGCCAAATAAAATTGTTGACTTCTGCTATCACTTTTTGGCGTATAACGCCTTTATAATTAGGTATACGACAAAAGTGTATATAACAAAAGTTTCTCTAAATAATAAAATAAACAACGTTTGTCATGTGCATATTTGCCAAAACCCCAATAGGAAACGAAATATCACTGTTTTTAAATTCAGGCCTCCCTTATAACCCCCACTCCTGTTCGTCTCAGAGAATATTAACATAGCCTAAAGTCTAAGTTGGGTTAGTAGTAATATACATACCAAGTTTCATAAAATTCGGTTCAGCCGTTTATGCGTGAAAAGGTAACAAACAAACATACACGAAAGAAACAAAATGCAGTTATGGTGTCTATGACATGTGAAACGAAAAGTTATCGTGAAATTTCGCGAAAAAAATCAATGTACAGACAGAGGTTACAATTTTACATATATATAGATATATAGTTTCACTGTTACCATGGGGAATACTGTACTTAATGACTTGTTAACCAAGTTCACGCCTCTGATACTGCCAAGCACGTGCTCTCATTTCTCCAACTTGTGTATATTTTTATCATGCTGCATTTTTGTAATGTGATGTCCTCTCCTTTTACATTTTGAATACATGGGATTTTTTTTTTATGTGTGGGTCTCCACATGGGTAACAGGGACCTCTACTAACCTCAAAACAACTATAATCTGTGACTGTGGAGGTTTGTGCTGAAGCTTGAGTTCTTGACGTTAAGGTGTTTGCTTTTTCCACTACTTCATTAAAGGATTCGTAATCCTTCTTTAATAAACTTAATTTAACATTTAGATCATTAAGACCCATAACAGAAGCAGTTATCAAAGCCTGTTGATAAAATTGTACTGGAAAATGACATCCATTTGCCTTTTCCCGTAAATTATTCCCAAAACTTGTAGGTGATTCTGTTCCTTGTTTAATTGATAAACATTTTACTCTTTCGGCTATTATTAGTTTCTTAACTGTGCAATTGGCTCATAAAACTTTATACAGTTCATCATGCGAATATTCGTCTAAAGACTTTGGTGTGCATAAGTTTGACAAATTCCCAAGTACTGATGTGTCTAAACATTCAATAAACCAAGACTTTTTAGTGTTTTCAGACTTTACGTTGGCCAACTGCAAACTATTACAGAACTTAATTCCATGTCCATATTCTGCGGATTGAACTTCTCGCATTTGATCCTCGAGCGTGACCTCTCTTATGGCACCACGCCGTTTAGCTCATCTTCATCCTCAAGTGTATCATTAGTTTTACCTTGACCATTCTTTGGCATGAGTTCAATTACCTCGTCGCCACTGTTATGTTTACAAATAACTTATTTATATTAATTTATACAGTTTATACTTTTTAACTACAAACACGTTTATTAAGCTCCCTTTCGTCGTACATCCTCTAAACTTGCACTAATACATCTCTCTCAAACATATGATCAATAAAAAATATGAAGTACAAATCATCTGATCTACAACACAATGCATTTAAAAATAGTATCTCTCTTCCTCGCTCGCTACATTTCAGATACATAGTATATATGCAAAACATTCTTTCAAATTTGAAAAACATGTCACTACAGCCCCATAATCTACATATATATATATATATATATGTATATATAATGCACAAGAGTGAATGTCGATTTAATTATTTTGACTGGCCACAATTGCAAATGAAATATAATAATAATAGGAGATCAATCCGAAAAGAGAGAGAATTTTATTTAAAAGAAAGAAACGTGATCAAGTAATTTCATATAATTACTGCATGGGGAATTTTTTTTTTCTGCAAACGCGAACTAACACCTTTCAAGTACATGTTTTCCTAGAATACCATATATATCTCCAAATAAAATGGAATCCTTATTAAAAAATAAACAATTTCACCACTTCTATAGTGAAAGATGATGTTGAAAAAAGATAAAATGCATAACAATTACCTCTTCCTCGGAGTAATATTGTTCGGCTTCCCCCCTCTCTCTCTCTACAACATACAGTACACCGGGTAATACGATGTTCATTTTAATGTAAATAAATACAAATCTAAAGTTTTCCTGTATTCCAATATAATTTCACCAATGGAGCTAAATTCTTCCCGCATCCAGATCATTCAAAAAATAATTGGGAAAAATTGCAATTCCTGCCCGTTTTAAATTGACTTTCTAGAGAGGTGAATTTTTAATAAAATTAGCTTATACTTATGAAGTCAAATTTACAAACTGTTTTTGTTTGTCTTGGAATACGTATTTTGGGAAATTATTATTTATTTCGGATATATTCAATAATCATTTCTATGATAGGTCCACTTTTAACTCGTTTACTCTGCGATTCATTTCTTTTTCTATGTACCTCAAAACAAAAGTCCTTTCTGTACTTGTAATTTCCACTCACAAAAATAAAATTGGAACAAATGTTGTGTTACTTTTTTAATAAGATTAGATATGCATTAGTCAATAAGTCGCATAAAAACAGTTATATTAACTGGTTTTGCAATTCTCTTCCTCTAAATCGATTAATTAATATTATTAGAATTCCTGATAATAAAAGCGTGGGTTACCAAATAACAACAGAATTAAACTAAACTAACTACCTAAACTATTTGAGTTATCAAATACGAGCAAATATTTCTTGGTCTTATTCAATTTTACTTATGCAAATAAAACAAATACTCAGAACTTCGTCAAATAAAGAAGGTATATTTGCGGAACACAATATGAAAAAAAAATGTGGAGGAAGTTTGATATAAAGTAGATTTATCCCTCGAGAGATGTTGAATAAAATAGACAGGCTGAGAATGAATACACATGTCCCGTTTCCCCCCAAGCGCTTAGTAGCAAATCAGCCATATACTACGGGTTTACTTCCCACCTACATTTCAATCAATGCTGCATCTTAAAATATAAGTCTTGTCATCCTCTTCATGCCAGAAAATATTGAAGAAATATAAGAGCGACATCTTCTCTTGATACCAGATTATTTGTTCCAGTTTATTCGTTTCTAATACCTACGAGATGGGCCCATGGCTTGAAATCAAAATGAATTATGGATTTCATCTGTAGATTTCTTAGTAAATCCCCATTCCCGTTAGTAACAGTAAAGTTCAAAATAGTGCTCGTTTCACTTAAGCGAATACGAAGATTCTGTGGGCTCTTTTCTGTCATTCTAATAGAAAACCAGTGTAATAAAATCCGGGAACCAGAAATTTTAAGTTTTCGTTTTAAAGAATTCAAAAGAACTTGAGAGATAGAAAATAAAATTCTAAACAGAAGTTATAAAGTACTCTTTCTATCTAGCTATTCGTAACACAAAATATTGAAAAATGTATTTATTGACACGAAAAGGCCCTGCTCCTATTAGTAATAGTAATGCGAGGAAAATACGTAAGTGACAATATCCATTTCATTGTTCAAACACAAAATGTTTGCTGCTCAATCACTTAATATCGCTGAAGTTGTTCGTCAAATCCTTCACCTCCGTGCATTTGGCTGAGATAAGTATGTCCTTTAATGTGAATATTTGTTGATATGGTAATAATATTCAGAAGTAATGTTTTATTTACAAATATGCATACGAGGTTAACAGTGGTACACATCTTAAGAGGTTATTAGTGGTACACACAGAAACATAGTACGTATCTTAGCTAAGGAATTCCTAATACCATCACTAGATAGTGAATATTATAGCAACTGTTTGGAGAACATAATTATCCGAACGATTTTTTTTCTGACACACTGTAAAGCAGGTATGGACATCCATTGACATGTTGCGGGGCAAATTTTAGTGTGAAAATACGTTCGCGTACTGCTTTTAAAAGTAGTGCATTTTAAAGTAATGTTCATAATTTTTAACGATAGATATCAGACATGAAATTATACGGCAATGTAATTATAATACAATTTATAAAATAATAAAATGAAATAAAAAAATAGGTACAACATTATAATTAAATCGTAAAATTTGGAATTATTACAAACAACGAAAGTGAAACTGCGACACCGAAATCAATGAGACACTTGAGCTTGAATTCGGGAAACTAATCCATTGATGTTTGGATTAATTCCACTGATACAAAGACAAAAAGAATTTTCCAAATTATCGTCAGTCAGCCTTGTACGATGTTTTGATTTATTAACTTTCATCATTGAAAAGAACTGTTCGCATTTATAAGTACTGCCAAACGCTTAACTCTCTCCTCATCTTCCTCATTTGGAGTAAGTAGTGCAATATTTTTGTTTAATTGGGTTTTTCAAAATTTCTAAACCTTAACGCAGGCCGGCTGTTGACCACATATGCTGTAAAGCATAACTCAAATTCCAAATTCAGTTCCAATTTCCATTTTTAATAAGGAAAGTATTTTTAAGTAATTTATGATCTTGAGAGGCTATGAGGATACAGGAATTCCCAAGGGGATCATTTCGTGTCAACTCTCATACTTCTTGTCAGCTCAATTTAAATATATAATAAAAAATTCACTTTGTAATTGGTGTATTGTTATAATAATAGTAAATATGAATAAGACTAGCCACTGAAGAATATTTATTATTTCTTCTTTTACCTTTTTTTTAGTTTGGTTCATGGTTCGAAATCTCTATCAGCATAAATAATCTGAAAGGTGTGTCTGATTTTCTATTAAAGTTTGGCTGGGAAAAAGTTTTGCTTGAGTTCCTGACCACTCTAAAAATAATAAACAAACTTGAAAATCTTGTCTGTCTCTCCGACCACCCGTTTGTTACTCAATTACTCAAAAACGGCTCAGAAGATTTCTATGGATATTAATATTTGTGAGTCAACTATTCCAAGGTACGATTCAGGATATATGAGAATTCGAATTTTCAACAAGCAGGAGGCTGGGGATTTTCTTCGACTTGTAAAACATGTTTGCCAATAACGTCGATAATATTCGTTTTATCAAGAAAATGTGGGGAAAATATTGTTTTTAGAACCACAATTCTGGTCCTATAACGTTATTAAATTTCAAAGATTTGACTTCCGACTTAAGTGCCAAAGGCTTTATTCGTGTTCTAAAAAATTGAATATTTTCTGTATATTAATCAAGGGATTGTATATTGTTAAAACGCGCTAACTCACATAGTAAAAATTCAATGAAGAAAATATTTGTGGTTGAAGCTTCGAATAAAGTGATTCATGATATAACAGCTTATTGTTAAAATGGCATAAGTTGGAGTGGGGGTTTACTGAAAATAAAACATGCAAAGATGTCGCTTAATAATCAAAATAGTTAACACAACACGTTACAACATTTATTGGGCATTAAATTTGCAATAAGATTGGTTCTATACAATATGTCTACCGAAAACAAACTAACGATATACAAGCAACTACTAAAACCGATATGGAAATACGGAATAGAAGTGTGGGCTACAGCAAAACTTTTGAATTTCAGACGCATCCAGACCTTACAACACAAAGTCCTGTGCTCCATATTATGTTACAAACCACACCCTTAATAATTATCTTAATATCCAATTTGTAAAGGACCTAATTCCCTTAAGATTCAGAAAATTCCACAGCAGGCTATCCAATCATCCACTCATCCATATTCCCCTCCACGGCGCCTCAAGAGACAATGGCCCAGAGATCTCCTATAGAAGTGTAAAGTGAAGTGATAGCGGTGACTAGTTTCTTCTCAAGTACCATTCCTCCTTAGCTCTTGACTTCTTTGCCAGGCAGGGAGAGGCTGCTCCTCTCATTGTGGTGAAGGGGTGTAGCTTCTGTCAAGAGTGAAGGAGGGACTATTTTTGTACATATCACACATTACCAAATGGATTTAAATGCAGGCTGTCTCTAATCTAAAAAAAATCTATGCAATATTTCGGTGAGACGTCTAATAACGGAGATATTTCTAAATTCCCTCCAATAAACCCACCACCACTCCCACTCGTTCGTTTTCAGCCGTTAATGAGCTTGACCTTTAATTTTACAAAAAAAACCGCATAAATATTGAGTTTGGGAACGGTTAAACAAAAATAGCGTCCACTAGAGTATAAACAGACAATTATTTATATATATATATAGTTTAGAACGGACATAATATTCGTCATCTCCTGTGTAGGATTGATGGACATTTGAGGAAATTTCGTCATGAGTACAACCGCAATAGCTGATTTCCCTTAAATTTATTATTCTGGCTGATTCCACATGAAATGACCCGTACGCTTTGTTTCATTGCAATACATATTTCGATTTATTTCGGACAATGGTGTAACAACCAACTGATCGGTCGATTTTCATGTGATTTTCTCTTACTCCCTTGTTTTCCAGGTTTAACTGTTTGTGTTTATGAGTAAACAATTCTAAACAAACTCCCTCTCCCGCTCAGTTCACTGATGCGTTCTACTTCCTTCAGTTGCAGTTTTTTTTCTCCCTCTAACTGCAAAATATAAAACTCTGCTGTTTTACCAAAGATTAACTTCGATTTTTATTTCTTTTCCAAAATGTTAAAGAGCGAAATAATGAACTTTACACTAACAATTACGTACTTATAGGTAGAGATCAATACTTCTGACACCATACGAGACAATTCTCTCCAATTTGATTTCCCATAAGAAAAATCTGCTATTGAGGTTGTCCTGACGCGTTGTTCGACTAATTTATTAAATTCCCGTCGATCCTATCCAGGAAATGACGAAAACGATGCCAACCAAGAGAATATATATATATATATATATATATATATATATATATATATGTCTGTTAACGCTCTAGAGGTCGCAATTTATGTTTGATCGTTACCAAACTGGGCATTACAAGTTTTATAAAAACCAAACATCAAGCTCTTTAATGGCAGAAATCAGAGGTTCGGTGGGGGGAATTTCGAATATTCGAAATATCTCTGTTATTATACGTCTGATTGAAAAGTTGTTTCGAACGTGTCTTATTGAAAATGGTATTGTCTTTAAATGTTGTTCTGCTCATGTTTTTCTCATTCTTATCATTAACCAAGATTTTTTCATTTTTTAGCCATCGTCCCACAAGAAACCCCCACTTCTATCGTACTCATGCCATATTAAGCTGTTATGTCATGATATATTTTCCATGGAGCATTTACTGCTTGAGATACATGAAAATACGTAGTGTGATGACGTTATCAATTGAGATTTATTTGATATATACCATGCTCGATATTTAACTGTTTCCTTCAGCACTAAAATTCATATTAGTTAATGGCCGAAATCGGAATAGTAATAGAGAATTAGTTTATAATAGTCAGTGATCGCAATTATTACTATTATAAATCAAACTTCTTCCCAATTTGCAAAGGACAAAAATCTGAAAATGCCGGTTAATCATAACCCTTCAACCAAAATGCCATACTTTGAAGCAGGTAGTGCAAATACAAATATTTAACCCGAACCAGAAAATTGAAATTGCGCTTTAAGATATATTTATTCAACTCAATAAAATTAATAACAAGGAAAATAGCTACGAAATCTTGCCTCACGTTCCACGAATAAGCCCATTTCCAATAATATTAATCCCATATAAGATATGGATTGTAAATCCTGCCTGCCTTCCTTTAGGCAAATATTGAATACTTTTTTAATTCCATTCAACTCGTCTCATATAACAAAATTGAAGATTAAGACCTTGACTGGGGTGTTGGAAAAAGCTATTCATACTGAAAAATTAATTCTAAGATTAATTCATAAATTTCGTTTTCTTCTTCAAACCAATAATGTAACCAAAATATTGATTTAAAATAACACTGATAAACAAAAAACCTTTCGGCAGATATCTTGGTATCCAACACTTGCTAAGATAATTGAGACATGTTCATTAAAATGTAATATGCAAACCGTTTGCCTCTATCGCCCACCGTTTTTTGAGATATCGGCGTTAACCATTTATATTTGTTTAACATTGTATCAAGGCAAACAACTCGCAGACAAGTTACAGTAGACCTACCTATTGCTGAATAGAGTACAAATTGACATAAACTGTATAGCATCATCTAGTTTAAGGTATAATAAACATATAAAATACATAGGTATAACATATATTTCCTTAATTTAAAGTTAGTTTGGTTTGAATTTCTTGGCTGTATTGTACTGAGCATTTGGCATGGTCGCGCTGATGCATCCAGGATTAGTCAGCCAACATTGCTCCACTCCATCGACCCTGATAGTGTGACTCCATTACCGAGATGTCCTGATGAAAACGTTCGCCATGTTCAGCACTTGGTTCTCGGGAAAGAAGTCGAGATGTAAGCCGAGGAGAGAGAGAGAGAGAGAGAGAGAGAGAGAGAGAGAGAGAGAGAGAGAGAGAGAGCAGGGTGAAATGGCCCCCTAGATACTAAAATTAAATTTTTCAATATCCATATTCATTCGATTGCACTGATCGACTGCAAAACTATAAGAGTGGCCTAACTTGGCTAGAAACGCGTTGGGGACGAGATGTTTAGTGTGTGCGCACATAATTATTAGGAGTGCGTTACAGTTATAAGTGAATGTAGGTTAGCAGCAGTTGACATATGGCCGTGTAATAGTCCCTGCATTTCAGCATTCAATCAGTGGCCAAAGTCAATTCTCGTTAGGGGACTGTCATATAAACGCTCGAGGGAATTGCAACCTATTAACCACATCTCCCATACTAAATGTCATAGCCTATGAATATATTTCAATCATCGATGTATAATTCAGATTTCAGATTACACCTGTTGATTTTGTAATTAAACAGATATCCCCTAAAGTCAGCTATAGAGGTTGTACTCATAATATGTGAATATTTTATTATTTGAATAAGAGTCCACCGGTCATACGTTGTTGATGGAAATGCATAGGTGAGCGTGTGTAGTGTGTGAGAGAGAGAGGTAGCACAAGGGTATCTATAATTTTTATTATAATAACTCAATATTTAAATACTCCAAGTAAGACTAAAGCTCATGATCCTTAATCATGAACATCACAGAAATATTTCTGATACTATGCGAAACATTTAGTATTCCTAATCTTGTCATTGGTGTGTTTTTTGCACAATTCCTTTTCATGAATTTTTTGTTGTAGTGAATTGGCGTAAATAATATTTTGGTGTTATTCTGTTACAACTAAGAGAGAAAAAGAGAATATAATGCGAGATGACATTCTCCCTCTGTTCTTAGTTTACGAATCCCCTGCAAGAAGGGCGTTTTTGTTGTGGAGAGGAATAATTTTATTACATCTTAGTAAATAAGATTGAACCACTTTTTAGATGACTGTAATAGTAATTATATAAAAGTTATTATTCTTTTATGTCTATTTGAATGGAATATTAATCATTATTGAACACATAACTAAATAGTTTCATTAGTTTTGGATCAAAAAATGGTAAAATGTTATGTAAATTTTTATCTGTTTTCTAGTTCAGAAAATCCGTTTTGTTTTTAACTAGGTGGATTTTTTATTATATCTTTTGCTTTCTTAATTTTTTGTCTTTATATAAAATGTCGAAATTAAATTTATGCTTAAATGTCAAACTATGGCTAGATAATGAGTGCCTGATTCTAACATATCAGCATTACTAAAATGTTTCCGTAGGAACATCTTCTCCTTAAGTTAGGCCCGCAACATGTCAAAGGTTGCCCATACCTGGTGTAGAATAAGAATTGTGGAACATCAATACATTAACAAAATTGGTTCAATAACATTTTTTGATATGGTTAATATCAACGTAGAATATTTTTGAACCCTCCCCCTCTAAAATGCCTCCTATTTATGGCCCTAATTCAGCATTCATATTAGTTAGTAAGATATTTAATGTGGAAGTAGTTAAATATCGAGTGCGGCAAAGATAAAGTAAACATTTTCGAGTAAATCTTAATTGAAGGCGTCATCAGTCGTATCTCACAAAGTAAAAGTTCAATGAAAAAAAATATTTATTTTTCTCTTCGAAAAAGGGGTTGATGATTTAACGGCTTATCGCTAGTATGACATGAGTAGGAGTGGGGGTTTACTGAGGGATGAAAATTAAAATATGCAAATATGTCGCTTAATATTCAAGATTAAGAAAAAAACGGCACAGAAGATCTCGAAGGACATTTACATTTTTGAGTCAACTATTTCAAGGTTCAACACAGGCTATATGAAAATTCAAATTTTCCACAAAAAGGCGGGGCGAGGGAAATCTAGTTCGACATGAGAAACATTTTCGCCAATAACTTCGATAATATTCGTTTTATGAAGAAAACGTAGGGGACATATTGTGTTTGAACTACAACTACCGTCCTATAAATTATTATTATATTATTTAAGTTTTGACTTCCAACTTAATGGCGACAAAGGCTTTATTCGTGATCTAAAAAAGTGCATTAATACAACTGAGACATTTTTCGTGTATTAATCAAGGAATTGAACATTGTTAAAATCCAATAAAGACGATATTTTAAGTTGAAGTTTTGAATAAAGCGATTAATGATATAACAGCTTCTTCTTAATATGACATGAGTAGGAATGGGGTGTTTACTGAAGGCTGAAAACTAAAACGTCCGTTATGCAGAGGCTGCGTAAACTAAGAAGATTTCCGTCGTGAAGTTTTTAATAGATAAACCTGGGTACTGGTAACACTTAAAACTACCGTGAATATTAAGTGAATTAATACAAACGGTAATGGGAAATATTTCAGCAAATTTTAATAACCTCCCAACAGAAAGGGTCTGAATTGTAAACAAACAGGTCAGCCAACTGCTCAGAGCTGAACAGACAGATAGAAATATTCTTCACCGGAAAGAAAAAAATTACTGAATATAAAATATTAATCTTATTGAAAACTGTTTACTATACCTAGTACAATAATTTATAATCCAGAATAATTTTTATCTCAATCACTCAAATTTTAGTAGTCCAAGAACTCAAGAGGGGGGGGGAATCTACACATGGGACGGAATATATTTGCATGTATCTCGTATAATAAAGGTCTCTTGGAAACAATGTTTGGTATTTAGGCTTCAAATATAACAGAGGGTTATTACATAACAGAGTATTGTTTGTGTGACCATGAGTAGAAGTTGGGGTTTGATGAATGCTGAAAACTGGAAAATACAAATATCTCGGTTAATATTTAAGATAGCAAATAAATTTATATATCAGTATTTATAGGATATTTAATTTGCAATAATATTGATTCTACTCGACATATAGTGATCGAGAAACTTCGAATTTTCACAATTCTCCTCCTCTAAACCTCACCCCCTTCCCCTGGTCCGATTTTAGCCTTTAACGAACATGATATTTAGTTTTGCATGTAACCTTTATATATCGAGTTTGGAAACAATAAAACAATAATTGTGACCACCATAGCGTTAACTGACAAATATATTTATCTATCTATGTATATATGTATCAATATATATTTAAATTCCGTCACGCAGTGGCTGAGTGAATTAAGCAGATTTCCCCCGTGAAGTTTAATCTATATATATATAAAATTGTAACCTCTGTCTGTACATTGATTTTTTTCGCGAAATTTCACGATAACTTTTCGTTTCACATGTCATAGACACCATAACTGCATTTTGTTTCTTTGGTGTCTGTTTGTTTGTTACCTTTTCACGCATAAACGGCTGAACCGAATTTTATGAAACTTGCTATGTATATTACTACTAGCCCAACTTAGACTTTAGGCTATATTAATATTCTCTAAGACAAACAGGAGTGGGGATTATAAGGGAGGCCTGAAATTAAAAATAGCGATATTTCGTTTCCTATTGCTTTTTCAGCAAATATGCCCATAACAAAAGTTGTTTATTTTGTAATTTAGAGTAACTTTTGTTATATGCACTTTTGCCTTACACGGAAGTATAAATGAGTTATACGCTAAAAACTATAGCGGGAGTCCACAATTTTATTTGGCACAAAAGAATCAACCGAACTAAATAAAACTCGGTACGTGTATTAGGACTAACGCCTTCATTATAACAAGGCATACCAACATTTCTAGGGACGGGCAGGAGTGGGGGTTGTAAGGGAGGCCAGAAATTAAAATAGCGGTATTTCGTTTTCTATTCGTTTTTCGGCAAATATGAACATAACAAAAGTTGTTTATTTTGTTATTTAGATTAACTTTTGTGATATTCATTTTTGTCTTTTAACAATGTATAAACGAGATATACACTATAAACTAAAGCGGGAGTCAACTATTTTATTGGGCGCTAACGATTGAACCGAACTTAACAAAACTCGGTATGTCAATAAGTATTAATTCTTCCATGATTATAAGATATATTAAAATTTTTTTGTCCAAATGGGAGTGGGGGTTAAGAGGGAGGCCTGAAATGAAAAATTGTGATATTCCGATTCCAATTGGTTTTTCGACGATTTTCTATAAAAATACAATAGTCAGTCAACGATGATTTTCCGGGCATTGACGGGTATATTAGCTAGATAGTATATACAAAACACTTACATTATAGATGATATTTAATTATAATAAATGCTACCCATGATTATGATTTGAATTATTCACGGTGTGTCAAATAGTGGAGAGGGAATGATTAGAAACTTATTTTCATTTATTCTTCAAACCTAAATTTTTTTCCATAAGTCGGCCAAGGGACCCTCACGGGGAAATGTACGCCTAGACGGGAAGAGCAGTTCTACACATAGAAGCATTGCCAAAAACAAAATAAAATCTATCCGTCTCAAATAATTTCCCGAGCGAAGCCGGGTACCTTGGCTAGTAATAGATAAATCTACATACTGCTAACACAGCACCACCGTGAATATTAAGTAAATAATTCCAAAGGTAATAAGAAATCTTTCCCCTCCCGACAGGAAACGTCTGAAATGTAAACAAACAGGTTTGCCAACCTCACACCGGAAAAAAAAACAATTACCGAAATATATCGGAATATTACATTAATTTTATTGAAATCTATTTGCTATATCAAGTACTGTAATTTATAATGAATTAGAACAATTTTATCTAATCACTCAAATTTTAATAGTCCAAGAACTTAAAACGGGAGGGGGGGGGGTCAACAAAACATATTCGCATGTATCTCGTATAATAAAGGTCTCTTTGAAAAACAATATTTGGTATTTAAGCTTCAAATAAAGTGGTTTATTATATAACAGAGTATTGTTTATACGACATGAGTAGAAGACGGGGTTTGATGAATGCTGAAAACTGAAAAATTCAATTTGCAATAAGATTTATTCTATACAATTTTCTGATCTAACGTATAGTAATGGAGATATTTCGAATTTTCAAAATTCGTTTTTTCTAAACCTCCCTCTCACCTTGTCCGATTTTAGCCGTTAACAAACTTGATCTTTGGTTCTGCATGAAACCCTTATATATCGAGTTTGAAAACGTTCAAACCAAAATTAGAGGGTTAACAGATATATATACAATTTTTAATTTTGAACGGACCTCATTTCTAACATCTCGTTGGATCAATGGACATTCGAAGACATTTTTCGAAAAACACGTCATGAGTACAATCTCAATGGCTGAATTCCCTTAAGGGAAGTCGGCTAAAATGAGTATTGGAAACCCATGGATAACAGGGTGGAGCCTAAGAAACACTACAGCAAGAATTACTTGTAGCAAATGAAAGAAGGGGGAAAACTAATAACTAAGCGGAATGGGGAAAAGGCTAGGTGATGATATAACTGGAGCCTGTAGCTTCCCGGATCTCATTGGAAAGAAATATATACACCTTATTACTTGGATATATAAAGCAATCATAGAGAACATATCAAAAGCTGCTCATTGGATCTTGACGACATTTGACATTTCTCCAAATTACATCGTAGGCGTGCCAGACAAATTTATAATGCACATTTTTAATGGGAAATGCTATAAATAAAATGAATAATTCTTTCATTTTATATTTACTTCTCATGGCGTTTGATACCAGTTTTCAGTCTGAAATAAGAACTAGAATCAATCATTTCTCAGGACCTAGGCATTCAGTTTTAGCAGATATACTTTAAAGGAAATCAGCTATTGAGGTCGTACTCATGATGGGATTTTCAAAAAAAAAGTCTTCAAATGTCCATCGATCCTACCCAGGAGATGACGAAAATGAAGCCCGTTCGAAATTTTATATCTATATCTATACATTTGCCTGTTAAAGTTCTAGCGGTCGCATTGTTTGTCTGATTAGCTACTCGATATTTAACTGGATTTTTAACGTTTAATGTAAAAATGAATACCAAGTTCGCAAACGGCTAAAATCGGACCAGCGGGAAGAGCGATTAAAGGGGGGGGATTTCGGTAACTCGAAATATCTCCGTTATTATGCTTCAGGTCGAAAATTTGTATAGAATCGATCTTATTGAAAATGTTTTGTTATATAAATATTGTTATGTTCGTTTATTCATTATCTTGATTAGTAACCGACATATTGGCATTTTTTTTTAGTTTTCGGCCTTCGGCAAACCCCTACTCCTACTCATGTAGTATTAACAATAAGCTGCTACGTACATACGTTTTTTCATTGTTTAGATTATGAACAGAGATATTTTCATTTTTTTAGTTTTCAGGCTTCAGTAACCCCCCCCCCCCCTCTCCTACTAAAGTCATATTAACAATAAGCAGTTATATTATGAAACACATTATTGGAAGCGTAAATACCAAATATTGTTCTCATTGAACTTTTACGTTTTGAGATAAATGCAAATACGTGACGCTAGTGGGAAATCTGCTTAGTTAACGCAGCCCCTGCGTGAAGGACTTTTTGGATACAATACCCATCCTGCCTGGGATTTAGCATGTTATTATCTCTGCTGAAATATCTCCGTTACTATACATCTCATAAAAAATCTTATAGACCTACTCTTATTGCACATTTAAATGATGTTTTATATATATGTATGTATGTGTGTGTGTGTGTGTGTGTGTGTGTATATATATATAAATGTATATATATATAAATGTATATATATATATATATATATATATATATATATTTCCGTTCATGATAATATTAATATCATGAATATTATCCAATATATTCGGATTTTAGGAGATATCCCTCAAGGTCATCGCATTTCAAGTCATGCAGAAAAATATTAATTTGGTTGCTTCACTAAAACCATAATTTTAGAAATTTTACTACCAATAGTTTTAATGGAGTGGGCTTCTCCTCTCAAAATTTTTAAAAAGTTAACACTAATGGAGTTTACTACAGGAGCTGGACGTTCTCTCAATATCACTCCAAATTATGTGAAGAAATGCATTGGCTTCACATTAAACAACAACTTTAAGTATTTACTAGTATTTAGCGAAGACTATTTTAATATTTGTTTCTATTTTAATACTTATTAAATACATTTTTATTGAATACAATATTTTAATACGTTTTTGTCCCATAGGCTAAACATCTGGCATGATGTGATTTTATCTTACTCCTGCTAAATTTTGGTGATAATATTTGAATAACTTCATTTTTAACGTTTAAACTATCTTTTAGCCCACCTTATGTTGTAAATTTATGGAAATATAATCTGGAATACTACACAATTAAGATTTATCAACATATTCTAGAAAGCGCTTTTTTTTAACCTCATTTACCTTGTCATATCTCAACTTGTAGTCAAAACTACAAAATGAAATTTGTTTTACTTGTTACTGTTGTGGAGTACTGTCTCTGGCCAGAATTTCAGGTTGTATATTTTTCTCCACCGGAGTTATTACCCCTTAAAAATTACCATTTTTGAAAATTTTGAATATTTGAAATTTGTTTTAAGAAATGGGGTCCAGAGCCATGAATTTTGGCGTACAAGTATAAATACTTCTAACTATTTTTTTTTAAAAAAATCATGTCTTATTCTAATCCTTTTCCAGAATCATCACTCATAAAAACTGAAAAATAGGATTAGAAATATGAAAGCATAGACTCTAATTTCTCCTCTGAAACCTAAATTGAGGTAAAAAGTGTATAAAACGTAAGCTGTAGCCCTTTATTTATCTTAAGACTACAACAAAACTTAAAGACTACTACACAACACAGATACTTACAGGGCACGGTACTACTAACTACTATTTACACAGATTTAGAAACACTAATACATGCACTTCTGACAACACAACTATACAAACCACAGAACACCTATTCTACCACTGCACACTAACACAAATCAGAAATTCACAAAAAAATTAAATAATCAAAAATCAAAGACAATGGCCAGTATAAACACAGGAGTTTATAATAAAACATCCTGTTATTTAAAAAAAATCAAAATCAGTGTTACTAACAAATCATTAAATAGTGTTAATAATAATTTTTAATATGAAATCAAAATAATAAGATAATTTACTCAATGCTGAACATGATAATTATGAGCACACCTTTTGCTTTGGTCTACATATTTTCAAGTGTATTCCATAATTATTTATATTTATTTATTTTTGTTATTTTATATTCCTAAAATGCTACTTTCAATTAATTTCATGTTTAAAAAATATTAAAACGGTCTTCTTTAACGTACATGTTATTACAAATAATGTATACTACATGTTGAAAATAAATTCCTTTTGCACATGGGTTATTTGTAAATATAGCACATCACAATTATGGCACACCAAGTCTCAGCCAACCACTAAAACAATTGCAGAATATAAAGGGTGTGGCAGGTGAACTTGGGACATCCTGTATATATACATATGTCCATTATCGCTCTAGCGGCCTCAAGTTTCGTTTGTTCATTACCAAACTCGATATTTAATCGTTTTATGTAAAAATAAACATCAAGTTCGTTAATGGCAGAAATCGGACTAGGGAGTTTAGTGGGGGAATGTCGAAAATTCGAAATATCTTCGTTTCTATACGTCGGATCGAAAAATTGTATAGAACTAATCTTATTGGGAATTAACTTTACTATAAATATTGTTATATACATTTATTCTCAGAGTAAATATTAACTTAGATATTTGCATTTTTATTAAGTGTAACGGACGAGCTATGGTCGCTTCTATACGTTCCCGCCGAAAGTTAGTTCTGCCATTTCCGTAACTGGTCGGCACTCGTATAGATATTTCTCTATTGTATTACTTTACGTGGGAAATCTGCTTAGTTTTTCCTAAGCCCCACTCCTACTCACATCATGAAGAGAAAAGGCTGTTATACCATGAACTACTTTATTCGAAGGTTAAATACCAAATATTATATTCATTAAACATTTTCTGTGTGAGATATAAGCAAATACGTTGTGTGATGAGGTCAATATGTATGTGCTGGACATGAAAATGTTATTTGATCTGTACTCGATATTTAATTGGTCATTCAATGCCGAAGTTCAACGTCGTTAATGGAGGAAATCAGACCAGGAATGGGGGGGGGGATTCGAAAGTTCATAATAACTCTAATATTATGAGACCTATGGAAAAATGTTATAGAGCCAATATAGTTGAACAATTCACGATCTACAATTATTTTTCTATAAGTTTTTTCGTAACTCAAATATTAAGCGAGTTATTCGTACTTTGTTGTTTCCAGCCGCCACTTCTACTCATTGGGTTTTAACTTGTATAAAATATATGGTGAGATGAGATCAAAAGCGTGTCGTACCACTGCGTGTGAAATCTGCTTAGTTTACGCAGCACCTGCGTGAAGGAGTATTTCATTTAGTCTATGCTTACTGTCCTGACTATACTAAAACGCCCTTAACATACGCAAAACAGTATATATTCTGAAATCTTCATATACTGTAGAATTATGTTAAAAGTAAGCCAAATATAATAAAATAAAAAATAATAAAAAAACTCTACAATTAATTCTCATGATTTAAGTGGAAGGTGGAAGGGCTCTTAGTTTGAGTTTGTAGGAATGGATAGCCTTAAGGAAGATTTCCATTGTACAGGCTTCCCATTGTGGAGATGGAAGGGTTTTTCATGAAGGCACTGAGCGCACCCTTCGCTAGGGCAACTTTTATCAAATGCTTATTATACTTCTTTAGCTTAGGAATTACTTTGGGTTGGGGAGGTGATGAAAGTGAGGATTAGCAGTTAGTGACGAGGAATATTTCACTCGAAGTTGTTCACTCTGTGTATTGAAGATAAAACATATTCTAAAGCTTTTGAAAAGTTTTACTCAAGATTCATTTTACATTTACTTACTATATAGTATTCAATGGAGAAATATCATTTCTCGAGTTTCTGATTTTGGTGAATATGAAAGGAGCTGTTAGATTACTCAAAATATAGAGATAATCAACAAATCCACATGATGTTTTTGCTATACGGGTATGTTTCATAATACTTACCACTTCCAATATGCCAAACTATGTAGAAATTACCAACACATATGTTTCTGCTAAATTTTTATTTGTATTTAAATTTAGTCGATAATTTCGAATATTTCAGAGCATGAATGCACAAGAAAAGGGAATTCAACAAACGCCACGGTGGTGGAGGTGGTTGCTTGCTCGAGTCACGATTTTCGAAAACTTTCATCAAAGTCTAATACTCCTACCTAAGAGATGACGAAAAGGTATATGAATTTTACACACACACACACACACACACACACACAACCACACACATATAGATATATATATATATATATATATATAAAACTACAGCTACAAACACGCACACACTCACACACATATATATTTTATATTTTTCCACTCATGCCCTTGAAAATCTTTAGCCACACCCAATGGGGGAATCAGCTTTTCGGGTTTGTACTCATGACTTATTTGACACATTTCCTCCAATGTCCTTCGATCCTCCCTAGGTGACGTCAAAAAAGAAGTTCATTCAAAATTAAATATTTGTGTGTGTGTGTGTGTGTGTATTATATGCATACTGCTCTAGGGGTCACAACTTTCATCGTTACCAAACTCTAAATATAAGCATTTCTAATTAAACTAAAGATCAAGCTCGTTAGAGCCTGAAAACGGGCCTGGAGATGAGATGTTTAGAGGTAGAGAAACGTTGAACTAAAAGGACTTACATGGAACTAGAACTATGCAACTTTCCTGCCCATTCCAATACAACCTAAATGAAAGTAACATTTGTAATTTAAGCTTCGATAAAGTAGTTCATGTTATAACAGCTTATATGACATGTGTATAAGTGGGGGCTTACTAAAGACTAAAAATAATAATGAAATATTTCGGTTAATATTCAAGATAAAAAACATATACATACATACACACACACACACACACACACACACACACACACACATATATATATATATATATATATATATATATATATATATATATATACACAACATTTATAGAACAATACATCTGTAATAGAATTCTATTACTTCTATTCTATAATTTTTCGATCCAACGTATAATACCGGAGATCTAGTCCCATTTCAGCCACTAACGAACTTGATCAAAAAATCTAAATGTCGAGGTTCGCGACGATCTACTAAAATTGTGGACGCTAGAGCATTAACAGACAAATATATGAATAAATGTATATACATACATATATGTAAATATACATACATATAAATATATTATATATATATATATATATATATATATATATATATATATATATGTATAGTTTAGAAAAGACCTCATTATCATCAGTGAGTACAACCTCAGTAGGTGATTACCTCGATGGAACCAAATGGAAATCTTCTAAAATGCATTCTTTAAACTTCGTTCTCGAAAGAAGCATCTCTAGTAGAGAGTGAGGGGCTTACTGCTTTAGCCCGCTTTATTTTCTTAAATGTTCTAATATAACATTTAAAAAAACTTTGGGAAAGCACTGTTTTACCAACCTACGAGTGTGAAACATAAACCAAACCGCTAATAGAAAACTCAACACAATAAGTGGATAAAACAAAAAAGTCCGCCACGTAGGGGCTGCGTAAACTAAGACGATTTCCCACATGCTGGTATAACACACGTTTTCTCCTGTTACCGCTTATTCTTTATTTCTATGTAAAAAAAAACCAGGTATAGAAGGGAGGGGGAGGAGGAACTGGGTTGATCATCACCTCAGAAAACACAGAGCAGAGCCAAGTCTTCCCGCAGTTAGGAGGTCCGTAGAACTCCATACTCATGCGTTTACCTGATTTCTTAGCTAGTAAACAGTATATACTAGTTAAGAGAGCAGGTAACGTCATATTGTTAGCTCGAGCTTGAAACATCAGAAACTCCTCTAACAATATGACGGATGTGTCATTATCATAGTAATTTTCAAGAATATTACCATCTATTGAACTGTATAACTTCAATACGGAAGGATCCAGATGAAACCTACACAGTTCAGCAAATGACATTCTTGCTAACCTCTGTCTGTATATTTCCAAGGCACTAGCCAGTAAAGGATGCGAATCTGTGTATAGACCGAAGGGTCCTTCGAACCATACGCGGGAACGGAAAGCAATTGAGATGGGCGTGATTAGGTGTCAGGAACTGAAGACTGAAAACAAGAAAGTAAGATTAACAGACTTAGTACTAGAATTACGAAAAAATGTACCAACAAAATTGTAGAGCTTCAATAGTTTAACAAGATCGGTTCTAAAACATTATATGATCCGACTAATAATAACGGAGATATTTTTAATTATCGAATTCCTCTCCTATCTAAACCCTGCCTATTCCTTGGCCGATTTCTGCCAATCACAAATATGATCTTTACCTTAAGGGAAATCTTTTAAAAACTTATGAAACGCGAGAAGACAGCTAATACAGACGAAGCAGATAGTATATTTCTATTGGAGCGGGTTACCTTTTTCAAGCCGCTTATTGCCAGAACAAGTATGTCAAAACATTTCATAGTAACCAATATCACATTACTGCAAACTCGTCCCTTAAACAATTTACATTTTGGGAACGTATGAACATTCGAAGAAAATATATTTTAGTAATCCTTCTGAGCTTCATCTGTTCATTATGTCATATGTTTACATTCTGCATTTTTTATGTATGTACAAATAAAAGTTTTTATTATTTCTAATATAACATCACTTAGACCGTCTTCAAATGAAATTTAGTGCATTTTATAGAAAATAATAGCCTGTTCACAACAACAAATGCGGCTATTGAAGAAAACATATGCTTACAATTCAACTGGGCTCTTTATCTGTCAGGATATCCAAATTGAACTTGTTAAAAATGAACTTTTTTTTATAAATCCATTTATTGTTTCGAACACAATTTAGTGTTATCTAAATACAATATAAATATAAATATAAAGTACTTAATACAGTCCTTAAACTCAGGGGCTGCGTAAACTAAGCAGCTTTCTCACGAGCTGGAATAACAAACTCGTGCTCCCGTTTCACGAAATATTCTTTATTTCTATGTAAAAAACCAAGGAGTTGAACGGGCGCGAGGGGTTACTGATGGCTGAGAACAAGAAAGTATGAATAAATTGCTTAATACTTGTGTTACAAAAAAATGCATAGGACAACAATTGTAGAACATTAATAATTTAACTAGAGTGGTTTTAAAACATTTCACGTGGCGACTCAGCATAACGGAAATGTTTTGAATTTTCGAACTCCCTCCCCCTCTAAATCCCCACTTTATAATATAACAGAGTATAGTTTATATGGCATGAGTAGGACTGGGGGTTAACTGAAGTTTGAGAAGTAAAAAATCCGAATATTTCGGTTAATGTAAGATAGAGAATATATATATATATATATATATATAAAACAATATTTATAGTAAATGTTATTTGCGATAGGATCGAATACGATAAGATCGAATGTATACAATGTTTCGATCCAACGTCGAGTAACGGAGATATCACGAATTTTCGAAGCCCCCCCCCATGTCCGATTTCAGCCACTAACGAACTTTAATTTTACATAGAACGTTTAAATATCGAGTTTGGCAAAGCTTAAACAAACTCAAACTAGCGGCCGCTAGAGCGTTCACAGATATATATATATATATATATATATATATATATATATATATATATATATATATATATATATATATATATATATATATATATATATATGTATAATTTTGAATGGACCTCATTTTCGTCATCTCTTGTGTAGGAAATTTTTCGAAAACGTCAAGAGTACAACCTCAATAGCTGATTCTCCTTAAGGGAAATCTGATAAAATGCAAATACCTCAGTTAATATTCATGATAGAGAAAATGTGTAACGACATTTATGGGCAATTAAGTATTTAATTCTATACATCGATAAATTGTACAGAAGCAATCTTATTGCAAATGTAATGTTCTATAAATGTTGTTATGTGCATTTTTTTACTATCTTGATTATTAAACGAGATACTTGCATTTTATGCGTTTTCGGCCTGGAGTAAACCCCCACTCCTACTCATGTCATATTAGCGATAAGCTGTTATATTTTATGAAGCATATATACCAAATATTGTGCCAAATGAACTTTTAATTTTAGAGATAAATCCAAATACGTGGGACAGGAGGGAAATGTGCTAAATTTGTCAGACTTTTTTTATTTTTTAATTCCCGTACTCACACATATAAGCGAAATTCTAAAGTTATTATATGATATGATATAAAAAATAAGGCTTGAAACATTTTTTTTTTCAAATTGTAGTCAGATATTCGTAAATATGTTTTATTTTACACTCAAAATTATTATACTCACATTACATCATATCTTCGTAAAACATTATATCTGCTTTAATATTCAAAGTTTATAAGCAGCGAAAACAATGGAAACCCTTAACTGAGCTGTGTATATAAATATATCACAGATAGGCCAGATCAACGGTTCTCACGAAGGGACGTGACCAGTCGCAAGTTAAATAGGATTTGAAAATTCAGAATAGAGGCCTTATGTCATCGAGCATTGAACCAAGAGTAAAATCAACATTTTCAAGAAACATTGTTACAGTTGGGAAGGCTACGATAGAAGCCGTAACTTGCTAAAGCATTCAATTCTCATAAATGATTTTGTGAAGGATAAACGACTTTACTCTTCCTATTGAATAAGATGTCTCCTTTGTATGTACAATAATTTTTTTCTGCATATTTTAACTTACTTTTTCGTTTTACGTGAAAGTTCAGTCAAAGACTGAATCGAATCCCAAATCGCAATGAGATTTGAGAATAAATATAGGGTCTTTTTTTTTTCATGGAGCACATCATGCAAAGTAAAATTTCAATGAAAACCATATTCGGTATTTCACCTATGAATAAAGTGGTTTACCTTATTGTAAATATGCCATGGATAGGAGTGGGGATTTACTGATAGTCGAAAACTAAAAAATGGAAATATCTCGGTTAATATTTAATGTAGAGAGTTTGCTTCTATACAATTTTTTGATTGGACGCAAATAACGGAGATATTTTTGTAAATTTTCGAAATCCCCCTATAAATCAACCCTCCCACTGATCGGAATTCCGCCATTACCGATGATCTTTAATTTTACATAGAACGTTTAAATATCGAATTTGGTGACGATTAAACAAACATTGGGGCTGAAACAGCGTTAACAGAGATATATATATATATATATATATATATATATATATATATATATATATATATACATGTATAGTTTTACCGGACCCCACTTTCCTGGGTAACTAACATTTGAAGAAGTATTTCGGAAATCGAGTAGTAAGTACAATCTCCTTAGCTGATTACCCTTAAGGGAATTCTGCTACAATTCAGATGATAGGGAATAATTTATAGGTATTTTCATGATAAACAAAAACGGTCCAATAAAAAATCAGTGTGTGATTTTAATTTTCCACCCCCCCCCTCTCTTAGGCGAATTTTACTAGATTTCTCTCACCAGATTCTAGTAAATTTATCATTTTGATTTGTACTCATTGCGTGAGTTTGGGCGATTCTACGCAGAATGTTTTCACACTTTCCAACAAGTTCATTCTTAGAATTTGTTTTGGTAAACCAAATAACGTAGTAATTGTAAGACTCAGCTATTTTGGTTATTGTTAATATCACTCTTTCCGTTTATTTAAGTCGATGAACTGACTACGATTTCTTATACTGTTAATACATATTTATGCGACGGCTTCTTGAATAGAATGAAAGCCATTTGATAAAATAAGCACAGTTAGATCTGAGATGATGCTGTCTACCGTTTTGCATAAAGGTTGAATAGCGTTATTTTCAGTAGCATGTAATAACTATAATAATAATTTTTATAATTAATAATAAAGAATAATTTGATCCTTGATGTTTTCGAATGTAATATAATAGTTTCCACATATACTTGAACATGTTGGTGTTTTAGTTTCTGTGCTTACCTTGTATGGTCCAAGATTCTTGACTGCGCATGATAATCTAACGGAGCGGCCTGCTGGTACAGTGATGTTTTCCATCAGCCCCAAAAATTCTGGCTCCGAATGGTCTAAAAAAACATAAAAAAGTAGAAATAAGTTATTTCTCCATAGTTGGACAAAAGCGGTAAAGTAAAAATACAGAATTAATAATCATTTGTAATGCTATTTTCACTTGTCTAACTCTCCTCACCAAGAAATGTTTTCTCTTTAGTTTCACTGACGTTTTAAGAACGATATGACTTGTCAAATCGGAATCTGGCCGCGTGTTATTTTGGCAATCTGTTGATGGCTTCGTTCCGTTAGAGATTTCAATTTTACATACACCAAATCAATAATGGAGGCCCACTTCAGCACAGCTTGAGCATTGGCTCCAGGAAGACCAATGTTTTTATTAGTCCACTTAGGCAAGATTGACTTACAACTATGTTTCTAAATTAGACTTTTACAAACTCGGAATTTCTCTAAAGCCATTTCTCCTGTTGTGGTAAAATCTTGTTCAATTGCTGAATATTGCAGTAGAAATAATAGAAAAATAAACAAAAAAGTCCGTCACGCAGGGGCTGCGTAAACTAAGCAGAACATATTTGCATTTATTTCAAAACTAAAAAGTTCAATAAGAACAATATTTGGCATTTAAGCTTAAAATAAAGTTCTTCATAACATAATAGAATATTGTTAATATGAAATGAGCAGGAGTGGGGCTTTACTGAAGACCGAAAACTAAAAATTGCAAATATCTCAGTTAATAATCAACATAGTGAAAAATGTGCATATCAACATTTATAGAACATTGCATTTTCAATAAGATTGGTTCTATAGAAAGTTTCAATACGACGCATAATAACGGAGATATTAAGAATTTTCGAAATTCTACCCCTCTAAAGCTCCCCTCCCCCTGGAAAATATTTATAGTAAATTTAATTTGCAATATGATTGGTTCTATACAATGTTTTGATCCGACGTATGGTAACGGAGGCATTTCGAATTTTCGAAAATCCCCACCCCCCCCCCTCCCATTGGTCCGATTTCAGTCGTTAACCCTAGAACGGTAGTGATATTATTTCCCGCTTAATGGTATTGATACGTAAATTTTACGTGTGCAACTGATAATTGGTGAAATTATTCAAAATTTGTTAATGTTTGGGTTTATTTTTTTATTTTATTACAAGATACACTTTTCTTTAACTTATATCTAAGTTAATATCTAATAATGTGCACGGCAATCCTTTCAGGCGCTTGGTTCAAAACACGTTCCGGAGGTTGTGTGCTACATTCATATCCATTCTTACCAAAGACTACCCCACCTTCTACATTTATTGTAACTGATCTGTCAATATTGTGTGGTTGAGAGGTTTTAGGTTTTTCTTGCCTCAGTATTTCTTCTCTTTCTACGATTGCCTTGATGCTTTCTAAAATTTGCTGACTCTCATCGCTATCTAGCCCACTCTATGTTGCAATCATTTCCGAAGGCTCAACCTCCTCATCACATGGAGAATACTCCGGATCATCAATATCCATCTATTTCATAATTGTCATTTTCCCCATCTGACCCATCGGAGAGTTCTTTCAACAAATTTCTTCGTCCGTTGAATATTTTTTCTCCATTTTTCAGAGACTATAAACAGATTATTATTATTATTTATATTCTCTCTATACATCTTTGTCTTTTTTATATTAAAAATAAAAGTTAAAAACATTAAAAGAAAATAAATTAGAATATAAAAATAAATTGGAAGAAAATAAATTGAGAAAAAACCGGTTATTAGTAGCAATACGTAAATTTTACGTGCCAAAAAGTTGCGGTAATAGTATTGATACGTAAATCTTACGTGTCGTTTTTATTTCAAAAAATAGTATTGGATGGGTGGGAAGGTTCACTTAGCTGCACTTGGCGGAGGTGAAGGCCGAACTGTCTGGAGGGCTCATAGCTGAGGGCTGGGGGTGGTGGGGTCGTTAACGGCCCTTTGATAACAGTTCAAACCAGATCATACGTAATTTTTACGTTCACTTCCATTCTAGGTTTAACGAACTTGATCTTTCTTTTTGAATAAAAGGATTATATATGAAGTTTGGTAACGATTAGACAACAATTGCGACCACTGGAGCGGTAACAGACAAATATATAACAGATATATATACACACATATACAGTTTTGAACGGACCTCATTTTCTTCATCTCCTGGGTAGGATCGATGAACATTTGAAGAAAAATTTTGAAAATCGCGTCATGCGTACGACCTCAATAGCTGATTTCCCTTGAGGGAAATCTGCTAATAGGGAAATGGCATCATCTGATTTCTATTTTAGGAGCGTATTTTCTAGTCCTTTGTAAGTGAACAAGAATGTTTAATGCAGAACTACATGTGTGAGACATGCTTAGTTTATACGACACGCGCTTGAGTGTGTCTGTGATTATAATATTTCTAAAATCTGTCATGTATCTGACCTTTATGTTGAGAAAAACACTGGCATGATAAACTTGAATATGTCCGCTTTCAGTGAGTAAAATATTGTCCATCTCTTCTTATCGCTTCAGAATGATAAACGACAGAGGCGAAAACTTTTATTAGGAGCCCTTAGAAAACTTCGCACAGTAAAAATTATTATCATGAATGGATGATCCATTCCTCCATCCTACAGTTTGAGAGGGGTCTTGCGAAGCTTTGAATGAAATGAAATTGCTGAAAATATCATTCAAATAGCATAGCTTAACTACCTTAAATACAAGATTAATGCAGTTGATGTTTTCAGTTGCAAAATTTTAACAGATTTCCCTTAAGGGATATATATATATATATATATATATATATATATATATATATATATATATATATATATTTGTCTGTTACGACTCTAGTGGTCGCAATTATTGTTTAATCGTCACCCTCGATATTTAGTCGTTTTATGTAAAAAGTAAAATCAAGTTCGCTAACGGCTGAAATCGGTACTCATGACTCGATTTTCGAAAAATATCTTCAAATGTCCATCGATCCTACCTAGTGAATGATGAAAATCAGGTCCGTTCAAACTTTTATATATATATATATATATATATATATATATATATATATGTATATATATATATATATATATATATATATATATATATATACTCGTCTGTTACCATTCTACCGGTCGAAACTTTGGTTTAATCGTTACCAATCTCGATATTTAATCGTTTTACCTAAAAAGAAAGATCATGTTCGTTAGTGGCTGAAATCGGACCAGCGGGAGGGGGGTTCAGAGGGAGGAATTTCGAAAATTCGAAATATCTCGGTCACTATACGTCGGATCGAAAAATTGCATAAAAAACATTCTTATTGAAAATTAAATTTAATATAAATATTGTTCTATACATATTTTCCATATAATGAGTATTAACTGAGATATTTGGATTTTTTAGTTTTACGCTTTCAGTAAACCCCCACTCCTACTAGTGTCATATTAATAATAACCTGTTATATCATGAACCACTTCATTAAAATGCTAAATAGCAAATATTGTTTTCATTGAACTTATATTTTGTGACATATTTACAAACACGTTCTCTTGACCCCCCCCCCTTTTTTTTGTTCTTGGATTACTAGAATTAGAGTGATTGAGATAAAACGTATTTTGATTCATTACAAATTCCAGCACTAGTTTTAGTAAATTGATTTCAATAAAATTAATATGTTATATTCAGATATATTTCATTAACTGTATGTCTTTCCAGTCTATCTACCTATTCAGCGCTACAAGGTTGGTTGGCCTGTTTGTTTACAATTCAGCCACTTTACGTTGTAGAGATTATTAACTTGTATTGAAAATTGACTGAAAGATTTCTCATTACCGTTTGTATTTATTCACTTAACATTCACGGTAGTGTTACCTGTATGTGTATTTATCTATTGTAAAACTTCGCTTGGGAAATCTGCTTAGTTTACGCAGGCCCTGCGTGACGGACATTTTACTTTTGACAAACTGTTTTACTCGTCGTTAGCGGCTTGAAATAAAAATGCTTTCCCGTCAAAATAAGAAGATAGGGCACATTTAGGAACAATATAATTCCTTATTTTCCATCATATAACACAAATGAGATTTCTATTCAGTAGTTCACTTATACCAGTGACGTGAAAAGGAAGTAAGAATATATTTATTTATAATAGCTATTTCCGGGCAATGCCGGGTAAAAATTAAAATTCCGTCACACAGGGGCTGCATAAACTAAGCAGATTTCCCATGTGAAGTTTTACAACAGAGAAATCTGTATACTAGTAACAGTAGTAGTAACTATAGTTTAGAGTCTCTAAACCAATTTCACGAGAGGCGAACAGTTACGGAATAGGCCGAACTAGTTTTCGGGGGGAAACTCAAGAATAGAACCGACATCAGCCGATCTCATCTCGTCCGTTATCCGTACACACTTAATAAAATTGCAAATATCTCGGTTAATATTAAGATAGAGAATAAATGTATATAACAATATTTATAGTACATTTAATTTGCAGTAAGATTGGTTTTATACAAGTTTTCGATCCGACGGATAGTAACGGAGATATTTCGAATTTTTTTTAAATCCCCCGTTCTTAACCTCCCTCCCCCTACCATTGGTCCGATTTCAGCCATTAATGAACTTGATCTATTTTTTCCCATAAAACGAGTAAATATCGAGTTTAGTAACGATCAGACAAAAATTACGACCACAAGATCATCTCATTTCTTTTCGAAAATCGCGTCATGAGTACGACCCCTTAAGGGAAATCTGCTAAAATGATTCCTATCGAAATATGTAAGTTGAAGTATTGAATAATCCCTTAATTTTCATCACTTGTTAAAAATGTTCTTCTTTGAATCAAATAAATATTAATTTTCAACAAAATATAACAATTGCATCGTCTTAATGTCAGTTGATAAAAAAAATTCCGTTGTAATAGCGGAAAATCGCGAGAAGGTGACCGTAGGAGGAAGTATCCAATCATCTGGTAAATATGGGTTTAGTGGCTATGGAAGGTCAGCAGGGGGCAGTTAAAACTAAGATTCCTCGCTGCATCAAAGAGGTCATGATTCAGCAAGGCCCGTTCTAATTTCTTCCTCTCTCGTACCTCCTAACTTCTTCATGAAGTTCTCTCAGGATGTAGAATTTGAAAAAAAGACCGTCACGCACGGGCTGCGTAAACTAAGCAGATTTCGCACGTGAAGTTTTACAATAGAGAAATTTCACGAGAGCCGAACCGTTACGATAACGGCCTTACTAGCTTTTGCCGGGAAACTCACTCGTCCGTTATCCGCCCAAATTTAATAAAAATTCATATATCTCAGTTAATATTCAAGATAGAGAATAAATATATATAACAATATTTATAATAAATTTAATTTGCAATAAGATTAATTTTATACAAGTTTTCAATCCGACGTACGGAGATATTTCGAAATTTAGAAAATCCTCCGCTCTAACCCCACCCCCTTCCACTGGTCCGATTTCAGCCATTGACAAACTTCATCTGTCTTTTTATATAAAACGTTTAAATATCGAGTTTGGTATCGATGAAAAAAAAAAAAAATCGACCGCTAGAGCGTTAACAGACAAATATATATATATATATATATATATATATATATATATATATATATATATATAATTTTGAACGGACCTCATTTTCGTCATCTCCTTTATAGGATCGATGGACATTTGAAGAACTTTTGGGTACGACCTCAATAGCTGATTTTCCTTAAGGGAAATCTGCTAAAATAAAAGTTCGTCACGCAGGGGCTGCGTAAACTAAGCAGATTTTCCTCATGCTAGTATAACACACATTTTATCTCATATTACCTATTTCTATGAAAAAAACAGATGATTAGAAAGGAGCAGTGGCGGGGGGGGGGGGTTGCTGAAGTCTGAAAAAAAACCATTTCAAAGAAGTCACTGAATACTTGAGTTACGAAAAAGTGAATAGTGCAATAATTGCCTCATTTTCGTCATCTCCTAAGTAGTATTGACGGGCATTTTCGAAAATCTCGCCATGTGTACAACCTCAACTGCTCATTTCCCTTAAGAGAAATCTGGTTTAATCTAGTTTAAGTTAAAATCTGATTTTCTCTGTCAATCGTGTTGTATTTCCTCATCTGACGTATTCCTGCTGAAAGATTTCGATTTTTCATTTAACAACCACTCCAAACCCCTCCTACTTCCTAGTACTATTACTGACAATAATGAACTCAATCTCTAGTTTGCCATGAATCCTTTAAAAAAAACTCTGTCCGCTGACTGACACACACACACACACACACACACACACACACATATATATATATATATATATATATATATATATATATATATATATATATATATATATATATATATATATATATATATATATGTCTATATATAAAACCAGCGCTACTATCCTTATTGTTGTCGTTTCCAAGCTCAAAGTCTCAAATCTCAGTCAGACTCATAACTCAATTTTCAACAACTTTCTTCAAATGTCCATCAATCTTGCACACGAGACGACAAAAGTCACGTATTCAAAACTGTATGTATGTACATACATATGTTGTTAACGCTCTAGCGGTCGTAATTTTTGTTTGATCGTTACTGGAACTGGATATTTAAACGTTTTATGTAAAACAAAAGATCAAGTTCGTGAAATGCTGAAATTATTGGACTAGCGGGAGGGGGCTCTAGAGGTGGGAAATATCTCCGATATGAGTCGAAAAATTGAGAATGACCAATCTTATTGTAAATGTAATTTCCTGTAAATGTTATTATGTACATGTTTTGGTCTATTCTGACTGGAATTACGCTTGTGTCATTGCAGTTCGTGAGACATTGGCTTAGGTTACGCAGCCCCTGCGTGACGTATTTTTTAACGGTACAATTCTGGCTAATCTTCGTTTTAGCATAAGCCTACCAAGCATGAAGTCACAATCCAAAATACATTTCGACTTCAACAAACCATTTTTCTGCAGTTTTATCTTCTAAGATGGTATTCTGGCATTTGGAAGTGAATTCTATTACAGGTAGAGGAAAAAATGGCCACACTTTACACAGTGCCACGGCACTGAAGATGATGCACTGCATCGAAAGCGCTCTGTCGCTTTAATAAATCGTTACCGTGGAAGTGCGGCCATGTTTCCTCGAGATGCAATATTTTTTTTTTTATTTGAAAGCAAATTGGCCTTAACTATTATAGGCAATTCCGCTGCTACTGTTTCTGAAATAATTATTTTTAGAAAAATGGAGTGGAATGGAACACATTTTCCCTGATTAAAATTCGGCATACTGGAGTTACTAGATTAATGATGAGGTGTTAGGTGTAATTATTTGGAAGGAGAAATGAGAAAGAAGGTGGTTTTGGGGAGCTGGAAAAGTTTGCTCAATATCTAACCCTTCAATAATGGGAGAACTTGTCCCAATAACAGCTCCCACCACTCAGCCCTTCATTTCTTTCATCATTACACCCTAAACCCATCCTATCCTAGTCCTCTCAATTTCATAGGCCTCACCCACCATTCAACTAAGCTCTTATTATTCTGCAAATTGAATAATTTCTATATTTATTTATAGACGCATTTAATATATTATAACGCAACAGCTATGAAGAGAGGCTCACATTCTTAAACAACGTAAGTCTGTTGTTCGATTCTGTTGAGTTGCCAAATCTCAGCACAAATATCAGAAAATATATACTTTTCAGAAGTAAGTCTTTCAAGCAGATTCTCTGTAATTGAAATAGAGTCCGTCACGCAGGGGCTGCGTAAACTAAGCAGATTTCCCATGTGAAATTTTACAATAGAGAAATCTGCAAACTGGTAAAACAACACCAACGTGATTAAATACAAACGGTAATGAGAATTTTTTCAGTTAATTAAATTCCCAACTGAAACGGCTTCTGAATTGTAAGAATAATTTATATTTTAATAACTCAAATTTTAGTAGTCCCAGAACTAAAGAAGGGGGGGGGGAGGAGGGCGGATGAACAGAACGTATTCGCATAAATCTCACAAAGTAAGGAAGGTAAGGTAAGGTTAGAAGAAGCTTCCACCTGAGCCGATCAGTTACGGAAACGGCCGACCTAATCCGAACTATACCCGACCACAGACTTCATAAAAATATAAATATCTCGGTTAATATTCAAGATAGAGAATAATGTATATAACAATATTTATAGTAAATTGAATTTGCAATAAGATTGGTTCTATACAATGTTTCGATCCGATGCATAATAACGGAGATATTTTGAATTTTCGAAAATCCCTCGTTCTTAACCCCCCCTCCCTCTAGTTCGATTTCAGCCATTAACGAACTTGATCTGTCTTTTTACACAAAAAGGGGGAGGGAGAGGGAGAGGGAGGGAGAGAGAGAGAGGGCGGGAGAGGGAGAGGGAGAGCGGGAGGGGGAGGGAGAGGGAGAGAGAGAGGGCGGGAGAGGGAGAGGGAGAGCGGGAGGGGGAGGGAGAGGGAGAGGGAGAGGGAGAGAGAGGGAGAGAGAGGGAGAGGGAGAGGGGGAGGGAGAGGGAGAGGGAGAGGGAGACAGAGAGAGGAAGAGAGATAGAGAGAGGGCGAGAGAGAGGGAGTGAGAGAGAGAGGGAGAGGGAGAGGGAGGGAGTGGGAGACGGAGGGAGAGAGAGAGAGAGACAGAGAGGGAGAGGGAGAGAGGGAGACGGAGAGTGAGAGAGATGGAGAGAGAGAGGAGGAGAGAGAGAGAGAGGGAGGGAGGGAGAGAGAGAGAGAGAGAGAGAGAGAGAGAGGGAGAGAGAGAGAGAGTGAGAGAGAGAGAGGGAGAGGGAGAGTGAGAGAGAGAGTGAGGGAGAGAGAGAGGGAGAGAGAGAGCGAGAGAGAGAGAGAGAGACAGAGGGAGGGAGAGGGAGAGACAGAGGGAGAGAGATAGGGAGAAAGAGAAGAGAGAGAGAGAGGAGAGGGAGAGGGAGAGGAGAGAGAGGAGAGAGGGAGAGAGAGAGAGGAGGAGAGGAGAGAGAAAGAGAGAGAGGAGAGGGAGAGAGAGAGGGAGAGAGAGAGAGAGAGAGAGAGAGAGAGAGAGAGAGAGGAGGGAGAGAGAGAGGGCGAGAGAGAGAGAGAGAGAGAGAGAGAGAGAGAGAGAGAGAGAGAGAGAGAGTGAGAGAGAGAGAGAGAGAGAGGGGGAGAGAGAGAGAGGGGGGAGAGAGAGGGGGAGAGAGGGAGAGAGAGAGAGAGAGAGGGCTTACTTCCTTCTAAGATTCTTCCATCAAATGAGCCCTTTTCTGTACGGATCGCCTTTTTATTTAGACTTCCACTATTAGTTAACCCTAGTATCTTTCACTCTTTCTCCTTCCTTTCGGTGTATCTCAAATAAAAAATGTTGGCTTGCTGTAAAATCCAATTATTCGATATTTTATTTTGAATAAGCCTTTCCTTCAAACTCAAGGGATTACCATTTAGTGCACAAGATTATATTTACTTACAGTCTCTAAGAACCAAGTGGCTGTTTTTATGGTTTCGCTGATACTGAAATCATTTTAATATTCTTGAACACCGACATTCTTCCAATGCAAAAACAATGCTGATGCGTTTTAAATAAATTAATAACATCGTTGATTCGATTCGTGATATGAAATGGAAAGGGTCAAGTAGAGAGAGAGGGAAAGGTGGAGAAAGTCAATAAAATGGGAGTGTAGAGCTCATAGAAAGAGGACGTGATAAAAATTTGAACAAAGGCTATTCCTGAGAAGAATCCTGACGGAATACCCAATCGAATGCTATGAATTCAGTTCACCATTGCCAAAAATTCAAGGCATCAACCTCATGTTCGTGATTGCTTATTTTTTAACTTTCATCACTTACCACTGCCTTATCACTTTAGCTTTAGATGTAATCGTCCTTTATCATCCTGTAACACAGGTTTACTTGGTTCTTTCACAAATCCTTCCCTAAAACTCTGTTTGTGATGTTTATTCGAATAATAATCTCAACCATTGGGTTGGGGAAAATTGGTATTTGATATTTATGGGTTGATGTAATCCTAAATTAGTGGCCTCTCTTCTTCTACCTTATCTTACCGTATCTAATTATTTATAATTACTCATAAAGTAAATTATTTTGTAAATTATTATTTCAAATTGTTTAATTTTATCATTTATATTTATATTTCGTGTATCAAACGTCCTAAACATGTTTTCTTGAGAGTAGATTTTGTATCATACTCACAAGGGGAGCACGGCCTTCCCCCCACCCATTTGAAGGAAAATTCTTCTGTGTTTAGTTCCTAATGAAAAACAATTCTGTTAAAGCGAGTGAACGCATTACCCACGGGCTCGTCTAAAAAAAAAATGTTAAAGTTTGCCTGAACGTCTTGAGTTTTGCCCAAGACGTATATTTCAAGTAGCCCACGTGGCTCACTTGATAGAGCTTTCATTTTGTAACCGGAAATCTCAAGATCGAATCTCGGCCGGAGTGACTATTTTTTTCATTTTTTGCTTCTATTAATATTGATTAATAAATTTTTTTTTCTTATATTGGCATTTAATGTTTAGCGTTCCATATATTTAAAGAAAATTCGAATGCTTTCTGTCAAAAATGTAATTGGTATAAGGAACTATTTAATATTATACAAGAAATATATTATTAATTGAATACATAAGTATATAACAATTATCAATAACAACGCAGATATTTTATTAATATTTTTAAACGGTTTTATTTAACTTGAACGTGCGTTCTCTCGCTTTAACAGAATTGTTTTTTTATTAGGTACTAAACACTAAAAAATGTCGTTAAAATCAGGGGGGGGGGGAGGCCGTGAACTCCCCTGTCAGTGGGAATCAGTTGGCATCACCTTAGCGACCTGTGGATTCGACTCAGCTCATCGGCCTGCCATGGCAAACCTGGAATAGAATTGCTGGTGCATTGTAGATTATCTAGGTGGAGTTAGTTCTTCGATTCACAAACCTCATCACTTATTGAATTACCATCCATTGTCTTTATCCTCATGGCATCATGGGTTTTTTAAGTGGTCGGCGAGACGGCAAGTTTTCTCCCCGATTTCTCAAGAGATTTTTCAACTCAGGTGACCTCCGTTATTCCCTAATTAACCTTTGCCCTAAAAACCTAGTTGAAGCGTGCCATCTTTCTTCCTAAATATGCTACTCTTGAATGCTCTAATACCTACTTTCAAACAAAACATTTTGCTTTAAAGAACATGGTAGATATAGAATGACCTAAGCTCGGGATGAAGATAACTTTTGATTTTCCAGCACCCAGATGTCAAAAAGTTTAAATTTGTACATAACGCAAACGTATATATATGCGTGTGTGTGTGTGTGTGTGTGTGTGTTAATGGATTGTCCATTAACCTTGAAAGTTCATTAACCTGCCCAATGTCGTGCGGAGGATGACTAATTTCCATTCAAATTTTCATCATTAAAATTCTACATATTATATTTTTTAATGTTTTTGGTCTCACGTACACGACCGTAACGATATTATTATAAATCTTTAATAATGATGCATTTACCATTATACTTATATATTTCAGTCGAACATTAAATATTGTGGTTGGGCATGAATTACTGAACATGACCGATAACACCTTAGGTATTTCCTTAAACCCTCCGATCTGTAGCTTTATTTATCAAATTAATTGTTATCAGATTTACCTTAAGGGAAATCTGCTATTGGGGTATATATATATATATATATATATATATATATATATATATATATATATATATATGTATATATACCATTCTACCGGTCGAAACTTTGGTTTAGTCGTTACCAAACTCGATATTTAATCGTTTTTCGTAAAAAGAAAGATCAATTACGTTAATGGCTGATATCTGACCAGCGAGAGCGGGGTTTAGAGGGGAGGAAAAAATTTCGAAAATTCTTACTATCTCCGTTATTAAGCGTCAGATCGAAAAATTGTAGCACGTGTAATGTTCTATAAATGTTGTCTGTATTATCGCTATCTTGATTATTAACCGAGATATTTGTATTAATTTGTTTTCGGGATTCGGTAGACCCACACTCCTACTTATGTCATATTAACAATAAGCTGTTATATTATGAATGACATTATTTGAAGTATAAATACAAAATATTGTTCTCATTGAACTTTCACTTTTTGAGATAAATGCAAATACGAGGCACATATGGGAAATCTGCTTAGTTGACGCTGCCCCTGCGTGACGGAGTTTTTTAGTAAGAATACACATACAATAATAGTGGTTAGTTTAATTTTTTTACATACACTAATATACTAGCACTAAATTTGTTTCTCTCTTTATTTCAAATATGCAAGATAAAATACATCTTAATGTAATTATTCCTTGCCTCCTTCTGATATTCTTTTCATTTACTATTTGATACAATGCTCTGTTTTTGTCATATATTCAGGTAGAGACTCAATGATACTAAAAAACATTCTTGTGGTTGAACCCCAACTGTAAAAAGGGGAGGAACTGAAATAGTATTGTAGAAACCTACAAATTATATTCTATACCGTTTTTACTTATTCCGAGCATGCAATGAAAACACAGAACTCCCTTACAACCCATACTTTAGACAATCCAATATATTCAGCAAACTGAATGTTTTACTATTTTTCTAAAAAGGTATATCGTATTTTGATCACATTTCATTAAAAACTGTAGGTGTTTTGAGTAATTATAGTATATTTCCATGATCAAAGTGAATACTGAAATAGGTAAATGTAATAACAAGTTAGTGCTAAACGCAATATTGTAGTGCAGAGACTTGTTTAATATTTGAGTTAATTTTGTTCTTGCTGAAGCTACACGGCATTTTAGCAGATTTCCCATAAGGGAAATCAGCTATTGAGGTGGTACTCATGACGCGATTTTTGAAATTTTTCTTCAAATGTCCATCGATCCTACCCAGAAGATGACGAAAATGAGGTCCATTCAAAACTGTATATATATATATATATTTGTCTGTTACCACTCTAGCGGCCGCCATTTTTGTCTTATCGTTACCAAACTTGATATATAATCGTTTTATACAAAAAGAAAGATCAAGTTCGTTAACGGCTGAAATCGGATAAGGGGGGGTGAGGTTTAGAGGGGTAGAATTTCGAAAACTCTTTATATCTCCCTTATTATGCGTCGGATTGAAAACTTATATAGAACCAATCGTATTGCAAATGTAATGTTCTATAAATGTTGTTATGTACATTCTTTCACTATCTTGATTATTAACTGAGATATTTGCATTTTTTAGTTTTCGCTCGTCAGTAAAGCCCCCCACTCCTACTCATCTCATATTAACAATATTCTATTATTTTATGAAACACTTTATTTGAAGCTTAAATACCAAATATTGTTCTCACTGAACTTTTAAGTTTTGAAATAAATGCAAATACTTGACGCACATGGGAAATCTGCTTAGTTAACGCAGCCCCTGCGCGACGGCATTTTATGAATTACGTCTTGTTTGTCTGCCTTTTTAGCTACACATTTAGCAATTAAAGGTGGTTATTTTCAAGTCACACTGTCTTACATACTTTTTTTTTTTTTTACATCATTCGTAGATACATGGTCAGAAATTATAGAAATATTATTCTCCTTAATTCACTTTATTTAGCACCACTTCATTCGCTCTATTAACATCAACGCCTCATCGGAAGTACACTTACTACACCTAAAACGAAAATCGGCCCATGGCTTAACCCTAGAATACTAACCTTAATTCGTAGTTGTGTATTACTAACTATGAGTAAATTTTACTCCTAGACGAAATAGACTGGAAATAGATCGCTAGACATGTTTTTATAATCTCAGTTTATTTAATTGTTAACATATTTACAAATATAGGTGCAAATAAATTGAAAAATTAAATAATACAATATAAAAATAATGAGTACATTTTTTTTTAAATTGATCCACATTCCGAACAGAATTTTACTTGGTGCTCACTACATATGGATTTCAAACATTTTACGCAATATGTAGTTGTATACCTCCTCTTCTTGTATGAACAAAATGAACAGTATTTCATTGGGCCTTTGGTAGATTGTAATTGGCCTTCATTTTGTGAGTGCGTAGGCGTTTCTCCACTTTCTCATTATATTATTATATTTTTTACAGGTATTTTAGAAATTCTGCTTGGCTTAGTCGTTTGCCAGGTAAAACCTTGCACCCCCTCTCCTGGTAATGAGATAATCGGGATTTGTGAGTAATCAGGAGGAATGCTTTGAATTTTCCTTTGTGGAAGGTCTTTTTCCCCCTTTTTGGTTGAGGAGTAGAAATTGTTTCTTCATTCTCAAAATCTATTATAGAATGTACTACCTGCTCTTCAATATCCTTCTCCTGACATGTATCCTCATCTCCAGGAATATAATCAGGGTCTGCGTTACTGTCAACTGAATTTATCTCCAGTATATCTTCCTCTTCTTCATCAATGGCATCGTCATTAAAAACTCTCCAGAATTCATCAATACTGGTAATTCTATGCTCCTCCATTTTCAGAATAATGGTCCGTTTGCAAAAACAAAATTATAATAAAAAATACCGAATTATTACACAACTATTACTGTACCCATTCTAAAAAATCACTAATGTTTATTGATAACTATGAGTAAATATTACTCACATAATATTCTCTTATTAATAACTATGAGTAAAAAATACTCCAGTAATATTAATACTCTATTGCTAACTGGGAGTAAATATTACACACATAATGCACACATGTAAATATTACATTCTCTTATTAATAACTATGCGTAAATTTTACTCACCGTCTTTACTTTGATGATGTACCGCTCCGAACTGGGCTGATAAACAAATGTGACCTTCACCGCGTCTCAAACACTACTAAATGGAAGAAGTATGCCTGGCTCCAGGAAGCGCCAGCCACATTTCTAAAATGGTGGCATGTGTTTCCCTATACTCTATGAGTAAAATTTACATAGGTTAGTATTCTAGGGTTAAAGAGACTTCCTTTCCCTAAACCGACTTCGTCTAATCTGAAGGAAGACAAAACCTGATACCGTTGCTACCATAAATCGGGAAGGGCTACAATATACAACTATCGATATTCCTACAATATACCTTTAGATTTTAGTATTATATCAAATTCCCCGATTAAATAGCGTTGATATTTTAACTAACTTCACTAGATAGCCAAATGATAAAAACATTGTAATATTTTATTTGAGAAGGAGACCTTTATGAATAAAGGTGTTGATTAAGTGCCTAATCCTAGTTTTTTCTGTCTGCTTCCTATTTATATGTACTTGCTTTTGTAACTTATTCACGGGTGCTAGCCCACCTCACGTGAGGAAATTTATCGTCAGAAGTTTATTCTGAAAGTTTAGAAGCGCTTAGCTCTATCGGAGACTCAAGACTCCATCTTCATAGCTCTATGCGGGGAGAAAAAAAAACTATATATATATATATATATATATATATATATATATATATATATATATAGTTTTTTTTTTGTGTGTGTGTGTGTGTATATATATATAGTAGTTGCTAATGACGTTGTAATCTTGACGCGATGTTTGAAACATTTTCTCAAATGTCCATCAATCCTACCCAGGAGATGACGAAAATGAGTTAACGCTGAAGCGGTCACAATTTTTGTTTGATCGTTACTTAACTCGATATTTAAATGTAATAATAAAGCCTTTTTATCTAAAAATAAAGATCAAGTCCCTTAACGCCATAAACCCGATCGGGAAAGAGGAGGATAGAGGTGGAATTTTGGAAAATTCGAAAAATATTCGTAATTACACGTTGTAAGGAAAACTTGTATGGAACATATGTTATTGATAATTTAGTTATATAAAAATGTTGTCATATACGTATTTTCTCAATCATAAAAATTATCCGAAATATTTGTATTTTTCAATTTTCAGCATGCAGTAAACCACCACTCCTACTCATGTTATATTAACAATAGGTTGTTATGTCATGAACCACTTTTATTCCAATCTTAAATGCCGAATATTGATTTCACTGAACTTCTACTGAATACGTTGTGTGATTACGTAACTAATTTGACAACATTTTACTCTCTTGGCTAAAAAAATGTTTATTTCATCTACGCCATAACTGATATTTCACTTTTTCATTCAGCAATAAAGATCACGTTCATTAATGTCTGAAATAGGATTTGGTTAAGAGGTGGTGGAGGGTTCTGAAGACGGCAAAATATCTCCTTTATTATGAGTTGGATTGAAAAATAATATATTGGGTTGTAACACATGAAGTGTCCGATTTTTTTAACCCTAATCTTTATAAAGGATTAAAACGTTGTGTGTTGATTCCAAGCAAAATATTTACCATCTATAATAAACATTTGTTAATCCTCTAGTCGCAAGCTATGTTTATTTTTGTCCCAAGTAGGCTTACATATATTAGTTTAATATCAATCGGGAACATGGAAACACGCGATTTCCGGATAATTTTCTTTTACGAGTATAAACTTGGTCATTCCGCGGCCCAGTCAGCAAGGAATATTAATCATGCGTTTGGCGAAGGAAGTGCTAATGAAAGAACTATTCGTCGTTGGTTTTCAAAATTTTCTTCAGGAGATACGACTTTAGAAAATCAGCCCCGTGGACGACCCTACTCATCAGTGGAGGACGAAGATCTTAAAAAAGCTGTTGAAGAAGACCCTCATAAAACAGTCAGAGAACTTGCGTCAGAGCTAGGCACAAGTCATATGACGGTCTCCAGGCATTTAAAAACGATTGGAAAGGTGAAAAAGCTCGATTCCTGGGTCCCGCACGAGCTCAACGAACGTCAGCAGTTAAAACGCCAAGAGACGTGTGTTTCTTTGCTTGCTCGTCAAAGAACCACCGACCACATGTTTCAATACAGACAGTGAACAAATTAAAGGAGTTGTGCTATGAAGTCCTACCACACCCCCCATATTCCCCTGATCTATCTCCTACAGACTACCACTTTTTTCGGAGTTTGGACAACTTTTTGCGAGGACAATTTTTTACAGATGATTTAGACATTAAAAATGCATTTTCTGAATTTCTTTCAACACGTGGCACAAACTTTTTCAAAAGTCGGATAGAAAACTTGGTAAGTCGTTGGCAGAAGTGTATTGAAAATGATGGTAAATACTTTGAATGAATAATATTTCAGATTCGATCTCAATTTTTCATTTTTTTCCTGATTCTACAAACGGTCATTTCATATGTTACAACCCAATAGTACCAATCTTGTAAAAATATTAATGTTCCTTTATATTTATTCTCAACACATGGATTAAGAGAGTTATTCGTATTTTCTTGTTTTGTAGCTATCAGTAAACCCACGCTTCTACTCATCGGATTTATACTTAGATATAGAGAATATATGGTGAGATGTAGATTATTATTATTATTTGGGATGTCGCTACAATGGCGATTCATCTTTTAACATGTTAGAATATAATTTTACAAAATTAAATAAATATTAACTTTTTTACAAAGCTAAATTTTACAAATGTACAAAATAAATAGAATGGACAAAACTAAATATAAATTGTTAGTATATTTACAACATGTGGAAAAAAACAAACAAAACTAAAAGAAAAACTATAAATAGTTAAACTGGAAGGAGGCAAAACTTATATTCCGCGTACAGTGCTTGCTATATATAACTTACATAATGGTAAATAAGATTAGGAGAACGTCAAGAGATGAGATTAGAACGTCATACCAGTTCGTGTGAAATCTGTTTAGGTTATGCCCCGATCCCTGCTTGACGGACTTTTTTGGGTTTAATATAATAATATCAAACCTCATTAATCTGAGGGTAGTTATTAATATTAACTTTGACATATCTTCAAATTTACTGTAATATATGAATACATTATTTCTTGACATTTACATTTTATTCAGAAGATAAACCAAAGGCCTTACTATATTGACTTACACCTTACACTTTAAATGGTCTCTAACAACAAACACACAGTAAGTTTTATCAATAGTAAATAGACGTCACACATGCAGCAATAAGGTTAAGGAAGAGAGAATCGGAGAGGGATTCCTGTTTATTATAGGAAAATGGATCTAGAAGGACACAAAGCGGTAATGTTTGTGATGGTTTGTGAGTGTTAGTTCTAGGGTGGCGATTAATGCGTGGGGCGGGAGGTATGTTTTCCCTCGGAGCCCTGGGAATGTCCCCACCTGTTTGAATAAATAACATCAAGAAATAATCTCGAAGCCCTAGCTGAGGCGGGGCCCATGTCTGTCGGCTTCGTGCCGACTCTATCAATAATTCAACGTTTGCTTCCTATTAATTCAGCCAGCTCTCACACTTCTTTTCTGAGAGAGGGCATAAAACAAGATTCTTAGTTTTATATATATGTACACTAACACGTTCGCACATGTTCACATATGTCGCCGAGCTTTATATTCGGAATAATTATTTTAATTTATTCAATTATACTTTATTACTTTCTGTTATTGGCTCGTTGACTTGTGGAATTTTCTAGTTCAATTTACTGGGCAATACTGGATAATTACGTTGATGGATAAAATGCAGAAGGTAAATAGATGAAAAAGTCCGTTACTCAAGGGATGCGTCACCTAAGCAAATTTCCCACGTATTTGCATTTATCACAAACCTAAAAGTTAAATGAGAACAATATTTGGTATTTAGGCTTCAAATAAAGTCCTTCATTGTATAGCAGCTTACTGTTAATATGACATAGTTTGAGTGAGTGGGGGCTTACTGAAGGCCGAAAACTAAAAAATGCAAATATCTCAGTTAATAATCAAGATAGTGATAATACATACATAACAACATATATAGAACATTACATGTGCAACAAGAATGGTACTATGCAATTTTTCGATCTGACGCAAAATAACGGAGATAGTCAGATTTTTCGAAATTCCTCCCCTCTAAACCCCATTCCCACTGGCCGGATTGCAGCCATTAACGAACTTGAACTTTCTTTTTACGTAAAACAACTATGGTTCTATACACCTTTTCCAATCTGACGCATAATAACAAAGATATTTTGAACTTTCAAAATTCCTCGTCCCCCGTCCGATTTTAGCCGTTAACGAACTTAATCTTTCTTTTTACATAGAACGCATATATATATATATATATATATATATATTGGTAACGATTAAACAAAAATTGGGACTGCTAGAGAAATACACACACACACACACACACACACACACACACACACATATATATATATATATATATATATATATATATATATATATAACATTTTAAACGGATCTCATTTTCATTATACTATCATATCATCTCTTACCACTGTACATTGGAAGATATTTTTCGAAAATCACTTCATGAGTACAATATCAATAGCTGATTTCGTCTAAAGGAAATCTGCTAAAAATTGAAATGCGTGCCGTAAGTATTCCAGCTGTTAATTAATTTCGTAGCATTTACTTGGATGGCATTCATTAAGAGCGGTGGGGAGTGAAAGTCGGCCAACTTTAGATGCCCCAGCAAGGGGGAAAAGAAGAAATACAGAACTCTCGTCCAACAATATTTACTACAGATACAGTAAGTTTAAATCCATTAACTGAGGTAGTTCCTCTTTGCCTTCATCTTCCTTCTTCCAACAGTTCAAAGCTCACTTCGTGGTTTTGTATATAATGTTTAGTCCTAAACATAACCCTTTCCTTCTGAATACAAATTAAACACTTTTTCCAAATCGGAATGGTAAGGGGGTTAAAAATAAATATACGAAGACATATTATCACGTTAAAATGAAATAACTTCATTACATAAATATTTAGTGTCTCATTGTTTAAGCGGGAAGTTGGGTCTCACATACAAAATAGATCTATCTATAGTCTATACGTTTCAGTCAAATAAAATTCGTTCGGAATACGATAAAATAATAACTAGTCTTTATTATTTTTCTTCTGAACTCAATTGGCAGTTAATTATTCAAACTAATCACAGAATCAATAAACATTATGCCACAATAACACATGATTTTTTGAAAATACATCACTCCCGAGTGCAACGTTTTTAAAAGGTATTCCGTATTAACATTTTAGCAGATACTCTTCGGGGAAATCAGTAATTGAGGTTGTACCCATGACTGGATTTTCAAAACATTTCTTCAAATGTTCATCAATCCTACACAGGCGATGACAAAATGTATATATGGTAATTCAAATAAAGGGTTAGAACCGCCAATATAAATGGATACTATTGTCATACCTCTCGGTGGAGACCGTCGTCACTGGCTGATGGTTGAGTACCGCTGGCAAGCACTTTCGATGCGATGGCATCATCTTCAAGCGTGTTAATAGTTGTACTGTGTCCGTCAGTCAGTGGGTTTTATGCAACAATTTACCTACACACTAACAACCCGTTGACAGATCTGAGTGGTAAGTAAACAGATCTCGATTTAAAACGTAAACAACCCACCACACGAAAACAATTTACCTGAACATCAACACCCCTCGTTTGACAGATCTTAGTGGTAAGTAAACAGATCTGGACTAAACGTAAACAACTAATACAGTGAACAGAGCATAAAACCCACTGACCGACGGACAACTCAGTACAACTATTAACAGGCTTGAAGATGATGCCATCGCAACAAAAACGTTTGCCAGAGGTACTCAACCATCAGCCAGTGACGACGGTCTCCACCGATAGGTATGACAATAATATATATATATATGTCTGTTAACTCCTTAGCGGTGACAATTTTTATCTGATCTACGAGTACTATATTTAAACGTTTTATGTAAAATACAAGATTAAGTTTGTAAATGGCTGAAATCTGACCAGTAGGGGGGGGGGGGTTAGAGGGGATAATAAAAATTCCAAATATCCTTTAAAAAATTGTATAAATCCAATATTATTTTCGAAAAATTGCCTCAAATGCCCATCAATTCTACGCAGGAGAACGCGAAAAAGAGTCATTAACGCTCGTCTGTTAACGCTCTAGCAGTTACAATTTTTGTCTCATCGTTACCAAAAACGTTTCATGTAAAAATGAAGATGAAGGTCGTTAACGGCTGAAATGGGACTAGTGGGAGGGGGGAATTTCGAAAATTCGCCATATCGCCGTTATTATGCGTCGGATCGAAAAATGTTATAGAACTAATCTTATTGCAAATGTTATGTTCTATAAATGTTGTTACGTAAATTTTTACATTATCTTCATTGTTGACCGATAAATTTGAATTTTTTAGTTTTCGGCACTCAGTAAACCCCCAATCTTACACTTGTCATGTTAACAATAAGCTGTTATATAATGAAGGTTTTAATTTGAAGCTTAAATACGAAATGTTGTTTTCATTGAAGTTTTACGTTTTGAGATATAAGACAAAAACTTGATGCACGTGGTATATCTGATTAGTTAACACAGCCCCTGCGTGGCGGACGTTTTTAAAAACAGCTTTATTTTTATCCCCGCAACGTAGGAAATCTGCTTAGGTTACGCAACCCCAACGTGCCGAATATAACATTGTAAGCATAATGTTTTTGAAAAATTTTAATATAGCCACTTTTTCTAATAAATTTTAATTTGCCAACTGGTTGTGAATATGTTTATGTAATAATACGTTCTTCTTGTATTGAGGACAACAAGGATCATGTCCATCACCTTAGTAATTAATTAGTCACCTTCCAAAAATAATTAGTAAATTAAAACCTCTTAGAAATTTTCATAATACGTCTGTTTTCTTTCCTTTTTTTTATAATTTTCGAATATGTAATCTATATCAACGTGACTGGGTAGATATGATATATTTGTTGAAAGTCTTTTAACATTATAGCAAAAAATTATTAATTCACACGTGTGATGTGTGGGAAGAGAGTAAAGTATGAATACCAGGTGAGAAAAGGAGGTGAAAGCCCAAGAGAAATAAAATATTATTAAATAGCTCTCTAAAAGACTCTAGAGAGAGCAGAGTATACAAAAGAAAAAGAAAATGGAAATTACACTGAAATTTTCTTATACGAAATTAGAAGATTCCTAAAGAGAAATGACTCTATAAAAAATAGGCCACGATAAAATCTCTTTAAGTAACGGTTCCCTAAGGTAAAAACATATTAGCTTAAGGGAAATCAGCTATTGAGGTCGTATTCATGACGCGATTTTTGAAAACCTCCTCAAATGCCCCTTCGATCCTACCCAGGAGATGATGAAAATGAGGTTCGTTCCAAACTTCATTAGTCTGTTGACGCTCTAGTAATTGTTGTTTGATCGTTGCCAAACTTTATATTTAAAACTCCGTCACGCAGGGGCTGCTTAAACTAAGCAGATTTCCCACGTGAAGTTTTACAATAGAGAAATCTGCCTAATAACAACTGTAGTAGTAAGAAACCTCTAAACCTAAAACATTATTTAGGGCGTAATAACCCAGTAGTTTCTAGCCTCAAAAAACAGTTAACCTAACCTCTAAACCTATTCACGAGGGACGAATAGTTATGAAAACGGCCACCAGAGCTCTCGGCGGAAAGTCCGAACATTGCCTACTGGTGACCACACGCAGAATACAAATGCAAATATCTCAGTTAATATTCAAGATAGAGAAAAAATGTATATAACAATATTTATAGTAAATTTCAATAAGATTGATTCTGTACAATTTTTCGGTCCGACGTATAGTAACGGAGATATTTCGAATTTTCGAAAATCCTCCCCTCTAAACCTCCCCTCCCACTGGTCCGATTTCAGCCGTTAACGAACTAAATATCGAGTTTGGTAACGATCAAACAAAAATTGCGACCGCTAGAGCGGTAACAGACAAATATATATATATATATATATATATATATATATATATATATATATACAGTTTTGAACGGACCTCATTTTCGTCATCTCCTGGGTAGGATCGATGGACATTTGTTAAAAAATTTCGAAATTTCCGTCATGAGTACAACCTCAATAGCTGATTTCCCTTAAGGGAAATCTGCTAAAAGTTTTATGTAAAACTAAAGGTCAAGTTCATTAACGGGTGAAATACTACGGAAGGGGAGTTTAGAGTGGGCATTTTGAGAATTCTTAATATCTCCGTTATTATGCGTCGGATTGAAAAAATGTATAGAACCAATCTTATTGCACATGTAGTATTCTGTAAATATTGTTCTGTAGATTATTAACTGAGATATTGGAATGTTAATTTTCAGTTAACCCCCGCCCCTACTTATGACATATTAACAATAAGCTATTCTATTATGAAGCACTTTATTTGAAGCCTAAATGCCAAATGTTGTTCTCAATGAGATTTTACGTTTTGAGGTAAATGCAAATACGGGGGGAGGGGGTACGAAAGACGGAAATCGGCTTATTTAGGGCAGTCCCTTCGTGACGGACTTTTTTTTTGAATATTATTGAAGTTTTTATATCTCTGTCTTATTCAATTATGAATAGATCGGCATATAAATCCATAGTATCTTGAAAAATGATTCATTCTGACACGTAATAAAAAGTATTATTGGTTAGGAACTAAAGGCCAGTTCTCCAGGCTATATAGGCTGGTAAGTACTCTGGCAGCTATGTCAAGGGTAAGGGTTGTGACTAGTACAATAAACGCCGAGCTTCTGAAACATTTCAGATGCGACAGTGAATAAAAAGGGGAGTGTAAAAATACTTCCCCATGGGTCATTCCATGTCAATTCAACCCAGCCATGACACCCATCACTTCAGACTTTAATAAAACTTCATATGCTTATTCCTTTCATGGGTAAAGCAAGAAAGGAAATAAAATATTTTTGCTCTAACTCAATTTTTTATATCCTGCTAAAGTATATTAAACATTGCGGTTTTTATAGATCGGATGGGGGAAATGCAATATGTTCTTTAATAGAAAATAAATCGTACCTTCCTTATTTACCAACCAATGTGGATGGATTTTTTTATAAGAATACTTCAGTAGGCGAAGAAGCTAGGAAAAAATTAACATAACTATTAAGTGTCTGAAAAAAAATCCTGAATTATTGAAATTAATTATTTTTAAATTAAATATGGAGTTACACACAGCGATTGTAATTTTGCTTTAATCGGTATCAAACTCCATATTTAAAAGTTTTATGTAAAAATAAAGGCCAAGTTCGTTAATGGCTGAAATGGCGGACTAGCGGGTTATAGTGAGGAAATTCGAATATTTGAAATATCTCTGTTATTATACGTCGGATCGAACTATTGTACAGAACCAATCTTATGGCAAATTTAATTTCCTATAAATGTATATATATATATATATATATATATATATATATATATATATATATATATATTCTGTATTATCAATATTAGCCGAGATATTTGGATTTTTTAGTTTTAAGCCTTTCGTAAACGCCCACCCCTACTCACGTAGCATTAACTATAAGCTGTTATATCAAGAACCCTTTCATTACCAGTTTAAATACCAAATATGGTTTTCTTTGAACATTTTCTTTGTGAGATACATACAAATATGTTGTGATGACATCAATTAAGATTGTTCGTTCTTTACTCGACAATATATATTATCTATACCATGCTCGATATTTAACCGTTTCAGTCCCCATCAATAAGCCCTCCCCCTCTTTCTATGCATCAGTTTGGTGTGTTATGCCAGCACTTGGGAAATCTGCTTAGTTTTCGTAGCTCTTGCGTAACGGACTTATCATGCCTTTACAAGTTCGCCTGCCCAACAGACAGAATCTGGTATCAACTAGATCAAATATCAAGTTTGGTAACGATCAAACAAAACTTTCGACCTACAGACTACAGTTTTGAACAGACATCATTTTCGTCATCTCCTGGATAGGATCGATGGACATTTGAGTACATTTTTCGAAAATCACGCCATGAGTATGACCCAATAATCAGCTACTGATGATTTCTCTTAGGGTAAACTGCTGCTAACACGGTGTAGAAATTGTAAGAATCTTGCTGCCAGCAGTGTCGAACGTGCACTCTGCCATAGTTGCAGCATGGTAGGCAACCATACTGAGTGCCAAAGAGGTACTCATAAGGCTAAGACTAGGTATTTGTCTTGGTGAAAATGGAACAGACAGTGTATCTCAATTTACGGCTTATGTAATTTTTTTTCGCTTAAAATCTATCAAATTACTAAAGACAAAATAAAAGATCGTCAGGTCTCACTAACAATCTTTATTATTTTACAGCAAACGTTACGCCCTCCTGAGCAATTAGAATACTAAAAATACAAGACTATTTTAATTAGTGATTATTATCCCTCACAGTTACGGAATTTATAAACTTACCTAGAAAATAAGACCAACCTGGATTTAAAATTATTCTTCTATGTCAATACAAAACTAAAATACATCAGGTGAATAAAAACTTGTGTGTGTCAATTTTAAAACTGACACGAAGAATTTGAATACCTACTATGCTGAGGTTTCAATTAAATTAAAGTAAATCTGTAAGATAAAGGTAAATATGTTTTAGATGTTTTCAACAGAAAATTGATGTTAAAATTGCTAAGTTTAAGAATGTAGATATATTTTTACAAGTGTTGGTAATTCTAATTTTTGGTTGTGAAATTTTAAGTAACAAATAACTTGCTAATTATCATTTATTCTTTTAAAATATAATTTGGGATTTTTATTATTTATATATGTGAATACAGTCTAATTATATCATAGGTCAGATTAGTGTTACGAAACCTACCTGGTTTTAGATTGGCTATTTTTGACAAATTACCACGTTGGTTAAGGCAGATATACATAAGTTTTTATTCTTCTGTTGTGTTTTCAGTTTCTAGAAAACATTGTAAACGCCTTAAGTAAAAGGGATAATAATTACTTATTAAAATTGTCCTTTATTGTTATGATTGTAAATGCGGAGGAGGGCGAAAAGTTTGCTGTAAAGATTGTTGATGAGACGTGAAGATATTTTTATTGGGATAGTGAAGGAATCTATTACCTCAGGTAAGAAAATAAAAGCCACGTTCCTTCACAGTTGTTTTTTTTTTTTGCTGCCTCCGGATTTAAAATAATTTTGACGTAAGCAAGCAGACAGTATTTGACAACCTCACTGGAAATTAAGGGGTTGGCATTTTTGCTTTTGAAAAACGCCCCGAACACCTTAATAACGTGTGTGGGGGGAATATTTCCGAACATATTGACCACATCAAACGATGTGGGGATTCTATTTTCTGTGGAAGTAACACCGCTTCGAGACAAGCCAACTACTACTGGCTATAGAGTGGGTTGCGTTTGAAGTTAGTAAGGTTTTTAAATGTTTGCACTAAACGTTTACTCAGTTTTTTTTTTCTGAGGGAGGAGACTTAATTGAAACTATGGTTCTCAATCGGAGGTTTTCTTTATGTACTTTTGATAAGCAATATAGCAGAGTAGGGGCAACTGTGAAGGAACGAGGCTTTTCTTTTCTTACCTGAGATCTTTTTTATGGTCTTAATAATACTTTTATTGGTCTCATCTTCACTCAATTCACTCATTTTCATAAAAACTTCCATATTCATTTATTTAAAGAAGTGTTATAGCAGTCAGATAGCTAAATTGGGACAAAAATATCCTTAATTGAAAATATTTTTAATGTCAGAATTTTTCTCAAACATTGCCTTGCGGCTGTGTATGTTCACAGGAAGTTCAGTAGGGCATTTAAGAACGTCAATTTAAGAAAGATGAATTTTGGCCGAAATTGCTCGTGAGTAGCGAGGTGGTTGTAAAAGCGTTCTTCTCTACTTTTAAAACAGTTTCGCTTTCCAAGAGATGTTATTAAATCCCAATACGTCTCGCAGATCCACAATCATCTGATTCCTGGAAATATTCTAGCTCTGAAGTTAAGATCTATGCACCTGTTTTCTGTTACAAGTCCTGCCAGGTGATTAAATAAATATTTAGAAACTGTACTCAACCAATATTACAGAAATATCTTGTCTGTGTACTTCGCCTTGTCCTTATTTATTATGAGGCCTGAGTCATGTGCTCTATTCGCAAATTTTTCTAAAGGACCTGGCAATGCCGGTATGGTTTTAGCAATAATTAAAACATCTTAGACCAAATGGTACCTACCACAGGCTGGGGACCACGAAAATAGGTCAAAAAGTGCGTCACGCAGGGGCTGCGTAAACTAAGCAGATTTCCCATGTGAAGTTTTACAATAGAGAAATCTGCATACTGGTAACACAATACCACCGTGATTAAATACAAACGGTAATGAGAAATCTTTCAGTTAATTAAAATAAATTCCCAACTGAAACGACTTCTGAATTGTAACAATAATTTATATTTTAATAACTCAAATTTTAGTAGTCCAAGAAGTAATGAAGGGCGGGGGAGTGGGGGCGCGGATGAACAGAACGTATTTGCATAAATCTCACAAAGTAATGAAGGTAAGGTAAGGTTAGAAACGACAGGTAAGGTTAGAAGAAGCGTCCACCTGAGCCGAGTATTGGCGGAAATGGCAAACCTAATCCGAACTATACCCGACCACAGACTTCATAAAAATGCAAATATCTTGGTTAATATTCAAGATAGAGAATAAATGTATATAACAATATTTATAGTAACTTTAATTTGCAATACGATTGATTCTGTACACTTTTTCGATTTGACGTATAGTAACGGAGATATTTCGAATGTTCGAAAATCCTCCCCTCTAAACCCCCCTCCCACTGGTCCGATTTCAGCCGTTAACGAACTTGATCTTTCTTTTTACATAAAACGACTAAATATCGAGTTTGGTATCGATCAAACAAAAATTGCGACCGCTAGAGCGTTAACAGACAAATATATATATATATATATATATATATATATATATATATATATATATATATACAGTTTTAAACGGACTTCATTTTCGTCATCTACTAGGTAGGATCGATGGACATTTGAAGAAAAATTTCCAAAATTCCGTCATGAGTACAACCTCAATAGCTGATTTCCCTTAAGGGAAATCTGCTAAAAATTAACGGTGACAGACGCTTAGGCCCTTCCAGGACAGCAGTTTCGTGAAAGCAGGTACAAATGATCTTTCGTATTAAAATGCACCCCCAGAATGCTCTCATGAAGAAGGGTTCTTACATTTCAACTTATCGATTTTAATCAGCCGAAATGGCAACATATCTTTTAGCAGATTTCCCTTAACGGAAATCAGCTATTGAGGTCGTACTCATGACGCGAGTTTCGAAAAAAATTTCTTTAAATCTCCATCGATCCTACCTATCATATGACGACAAAGAGGTCTGATCAAAACTCTACATATATATATATATATATATATATATATATATATATATATATATATATATATATTTGTCTGTTAACGCTCTAGCGGTCGCAATTTTTGTTTGATCGTTACGAAACTCGATATTTAACCGTTTTATGTAAAAAGACAGATTAAGTTCGTTAATGGCTGAAATCGTAACAGAGGGAGGGGGATTTAGAGGGGGGATTTTCAAAAATTCGAAATATCTCCGTTATTATGCATCGGATCGAAAAATTGTATAGAACCAATCTTATTGCAAATTAAATTTACTATAAATATTGTTATATACACTTATTCTCTATCTTGAATATTAACCGAGATATTTTTATGAAGTCTGTGGTCGGGTGTTGTTCGGGTTAGTTCGGCAATTTTCGTAAGTCGGCTCTAGCATAAGCTTCTAACCTAACCTGTAGTTTCTAACCTTACCTAACCTTCTTTACTTTGTGAGATTTATGCAAATACGTTCTGTTCATCCGCCCCCCCCCCGGTTCATCCCTTCTTTAGTTCTTGGACTACTAAAATTTAAGTTATTAAAATATAAATTATTCTTACAATTCAGAAGCCGTTTCAGTTGGGAGTTTATTAAAATTAACTGAAAGATTTCTCATTACCGTTTGTATTTACTTATGGTGGTGTTGTGTTACCAGTATGTAGATTTCTCTATTGCTAAACTTCACATAGGAAATCTGCTTAGTTTACGCAGCCTCTGCATGACGGACTTTTTTTTATATGAGCTAGCGAGAAGACCTATTTGGAGAGAGAGAAAAAACGTCCAATTCTTCACAATTTGTTTATTTCAGCGCTAAGCGCTTTCAAAGACTAATGTCTCCATCTTCAGAGCTACTTGCATGCGCTCATTGGGAAAGACAGCAAGCGACTCGAGACGCTTGCTGTCTTTCCCAATGAGCGCATGCAAGTAGCTCTGAAGATGGAGACATTAGTCTTTGAAAGCGCTTAGCGCTGAAATAAACAAATTGTGAAGAATTGGACGTTTTTTCTCTCTCTCCAAGTAAACATTCTTCACTTCCAACAAACACTGCCGTGGAAAAGAAGACCTATTCTTCATTTAGTCATATTGCTTTACTATTATTTTTTCAAATACCTCAGCTATTGAGGTCGTACTCATGTATGTATATTGTACATATACAATATATCAGCTATTGAGGTCGTACTCATGACGCTATTTTCGAAAGTTGTCTCCAAATGTCCATCGATCCTACCTAGGAGATGACGGCAATGAGGTCCGTTCAACAGTATATGTATATATATGTCTGTTACCGCTCTAGTGGTCGAAATTATTGTTTAATCGTAACCAAACTCGATATTTAGTTGTTTTATGTAAAACGAAAGATGAAGGTCGTTAACGGCTGAAAACGGACCAGGGGGAAGGGGTTTAAAGGGGAGGAATTTCGAAAATTCAAAATATCTTTGTTACAATACGTCGGATCGAAAAATTGTATAAAAACAATCTTATTACAAATTAAATTTAAATTTATTTAAATTAAATATTAGTCTATATATATTTTCCGTATAATCGGTATTAACATACGTATATGGATTTTTTAGTTTTACACTTTAAGTAAACCCTCGCTCCTACTAGTATCATATTAATAATAATCTGTTATATCATGAACGACGTCATTACAAGGCTAAGTTCCAAATATTGTTTTCATTGAGCTTATATTTTGTGAGATATGCAAAAGGTTCTTTTGCCCCCTTCTTTTGTTCTTGAATTACTAAAATTTTAGTGATTGAGATAATACTGATTCTGAATCATTACAAATTGCAGCACTAGCTTTAGTAAATTGTTTTCAATAAAATTAATATGTTATATTCGGATATATTTTGTTAATTGTTTGTCTTTCCGCTCTATCTATCTATTCAGCACTACGAGGTGGCTGACTTGTTTGTTTACAATTCGGCCACTTTCCGTTGTAGAGATACTTTTCACTTTTATTGTGAATCGACTGAAAGAGTTCTCATTACCGTTTGTATTTATTCACTCAACATTCAAGATGATGTTCTTGTATGTACATTTATCTATTTTAAACCTTCGCGTGGGAAATCTGCTTAGTTTAGGACTTTTTTCCTACTTTGTATGAACTTCTTTCCTTTAATTTGAATAATGCCTTCTTTTTTTTCACCTAAATCCGATGATTAAATCGATTAGCTTGTCGAAACTAAATGATAATAGTTTACTGATTGGATGGACTTGATCGCGGTAGGAGAAGAAAGGACAGGGTCGATAGGTAGGTTATTAACCTGATCTCCTGTTAATCCCCGCTACTTGGCAATTTGGGATGATATCCTTCCTGCCAGTAGGATATCATCTCTATTATTCTGTATTAGAAATCTTCTTTACTTTGCTTATCTCAAAAAACTGCCAGGCTCCTTGTAAGGATAAAATAAATAGTCTTTTTAAATCATATCATTTAGAAAGAGCTCTACTAAATCTACTAACACTGGGACATTTAAATATGTATAAAATAATGAAATACCCTAGTTTTTGTTATTGACATTAGAATGCACCGTTTGTAAATAATTAAATTACTGATACTACAGTTAAAAATACAAAAGTCCGCCAGGCAGAGGCTAAGCAGATTTCCCACGGGAGGGATCACAACAGATAAATCTACATACTGGTAACACCACCGGGAATGTTAAGGGAATAAATACAAACGGTAATAAGACAACTTTCAGTCAATTTACAAGTTAATAATATCTACAACGGAAAGCGTCTGAATTGTCAAAAAACAGGGCACGAATCTATCTCAGCGCAGAATAGATAGAATATTTCTAGACAGGAAAGAAGAACAATTAATGAAATATATCTGAATATGACATATTAATTTTATTGAAAACTATTTACTACCGCTAGTGCAGTTATTTGTAATGAATCAGAATAATTTTTATCTCGATCACTCAGATTTTAGTAATCCAAGAACAAAAGAAGGCGGGGTCAACAAAACGTATTTGAAAGTTTGTACAATGAAAGTTTGTTGAAAACAATATTTGTTATTTCACCTTTTAATGAAGTGGTTCACGATATAAGAGCTTATTATTAATATGACACGAGTAAGAGTGGATAAACCCCACTCCAAGAAAGTGGAAAAGTATGGAATTCAAATATCTCGGTTAATATTCAAGATAGAGAATAAATGTATATAACAACATTTATAGTCACTTTAATTTTCAATAAGATTGATTCTATATACTTTTTTCGATCCGACGTATAGTAACGGAGATATTTCGACTTTTCAAAATTCTCCCCCTCTAACCCCCCCCCCCTCACCCTTGTCCGTTTTCAGCAGTTAACGAACTTTATTTTATTTTTTTACCGAATTTGGTATCGATCAAACAATAATTTCAACAAACACTATATATATATATATATATATATATATATATATATATATATAAATACACACATATATAGAGGTAGATAGATAGATCAAATTTAGAACTGACCTCATTTTCGTCATTTCCTCAGGTAGGGTCGATAGACATTAGAAGAAAAATTTCGAAAATCGCGTCATGAGTACGACCTCAATAGCTGCCTTAAGGGAAATCTGCTAAAACTATTTCATGCGTGGAACTTCAATCCATTTATATAAGTTTCATTTATTTTTCTCTAAAGCTTTCTCCCTTAAAAATTCGTCTCTTAAAAGTTGAAATTATAAAACCTAGTATTGAATACTCAAATTCAAAGACTACCGGAGCTTGTATAACTACCCGTCATTATTCTTTCTAAATGTGTCTGTGTGTTTTGTATACATGTGTATATGTATGAGTATTTATATACATACATACAAATATATACGCGTATGTGTGTGTGGGTTTTGGAGTCATTGGGACATGAATACTTCAATACTCTCTTGGCTCTCCAAAAAGCATTATTACGTACCCTTGTACTTATGGTTCAATATTTTTTCCCGTTTAAGTACCTCAGCGCTAGCGCCGTCTGGTAGTGTGCCCGTGAACTAATTTTCTCCTTTGGAGGGGGTCCAACCTACAGATTACTGAGGGTAGCAGTAGACGTAGCCACACCTTAACCTCCTTCGCCACGGGCGCTAACGTTCTACGTGCTTGAAAAGTCTCTCTCGCAGGGGCTGCATAAACAAAGCAAATTTACCACGTGCATGTATCAAACTATTCTGTATCTCACGTTACACTTTTAGTAGAAGTGGGAGTTCACTGAAAGCAGAAAAAAAGAAAGTATGAATAACTCCCTTAATATTTGAGTTACGAATCAATGTATAGAACAGCAATTGATTTAAAATATTCGAATATACTATAAATTTATTTTCATAAAAAAGCATTTACATTAGTGTCATAAGAATTAAATTAAATTTGGTGACTAGAGTGACACTAAAGGCCCAAAAGAGCTAATGCTATTACTATTTTCATATGGTGAAGAAAAGGAATAAGTTAATTAGAATCATAATTGGTCAATTTATTAAAAAAAAATGAAAAGAAATAGAATGATTATGCACAATTATTTCAGATATTGTTTTTTTGGAAACGTAATTTTAATAAGAAAATAACTTTTTAAATTTTTTTTTTTATTTCTCTTATTCAAAAATAGTTAATCAAGTAATATTGTTTTTCAAGTAGAATTCCCTCGTGCCTCTCATGGCTCCTGCTCATTGTCAGTAAATACAGTAGTGTAACTACATTATTTCCGAATATATTATTATTGCAATAATAAGAAATTATCAAGGAAGCATTAACTGAAATGATTTCACAGTTCGTACATTTTAGTGTTAGAGGCCGTACTCATGACGCAATTTTCGAAAATTTTCTTCAAATGTCCATCGATCCTACCCAGTAGATGACGAAAATTAGGTCCGTTCAAAATTATATATATATATATAATGTTAATCCTCGAGCGGTCGCAATTTTTGTTTAATCGTTACCAAACTTGATATTTAAACGTTTTATGTAAAAAGGCAGATCAAGTTCGTTAACGGCTGAAATCCGACCAGCAGGAGGGGGGGGGGGTTAGAGGAGGGATTTTCGAAAATTCGAGATATCTCCGTTACCATACGTCGGATCAAAAAATTGTATAGAACTAATCTTATTGTAAATTAAATTTACTATAACTATTGTTCTTTACATTTATTTCTATCTTGAATATTAACTGAGATATTTGCATTTTTATTTAATATGGGCCGATAGGGGACGACTGATTTTCCCGGCAAAAGCTAGTTTGGCCCGTTGCCGTAACTGTTCGGCTCTCGTATGCAGATTTCTCTATTGTATAACTTCACGTGGGAAATCTGCTTAGTTTACGCAGCCTCTGCGTGACGAACTTTTACAATATTGGTTATGTGACATTTTTTGTTCAGACTGATATTTTCAGAGATAATTAAAATTTTTAAATACCCTTCCCCTTAAACCCCCAGTATTCTAGGCCCAATTTCAGCCATTAAGGACTACACACTTTTTTGTTGCGTAATTCGTTTAAATATCCCGTATGGTATAGATCAAATAAATATTCCCGACTCATGAAATAAAATCATAATTGGTGATGTCCTCAAACAACCTTTTTTGATAGTATCTCATCTATTAAAGAAATTTTGAAAACCATATTTGTTATTAAAGTTTATGATAAGACGTTCCATGATATATTCGTTTATTGTTAAAGTGCCATGAATTAAAGTGTGGATTTACTAAGACTGAAAGCTAAAAATTGCAAATATCTCGGTTAATATTAGAGATTTAAAAAAAAAAAAAAAAAAAAAAAACCCGATTAATACCTCTTATAGTAAAATAAATTGGCAATAAGATTGGCTCTATACAACAATTCAATCTGACGTATAATAAAGGAGATATTTTGAATGTTCTTATGGATATGGAAACGGAAAGGATAAATGAAAAAAAGGGTCCCCTCTATACATAGTTAACCAACGGTTGACTTAACCTACCTCGGGAATCTCTCAGTATCATCTACCTCCTCTGTGAGGACAGTCGCAACGTAATGTAAAAGGTAAATGAGCACTTCAGAAATGTAAGAAGCAATTTAAAATTAGATTTAATAAATATATCATAGATGTAGGTTCCTACTAATACAATTTATAGCAAAAGAATTATTAAGGGATATGTTAAATGAATGTTATTAATATTTTTTTTAACCCTCCCAGTACCATGTGGTCCTCTGAGGACCCCAGCTCTCGGAATTTTCACGAAAACTTTATGAAAAACCTGGCCAATCGAATTGTTACTTTGTGACTGCTCCTTTGAAACGGTTTTGTATCAGATCGTATTAACAGTTTTTATAGATTCTACTAGATAAACCATTAATAATTTATTTATTTCTAAAATAACTTGGTTTGGGGTCCTTGCGAGACCCCATGGTACTACAAGTATAACTTTTTTAAAAAACAAAATCCTTCGTTTATTGTCTTGGTTCACTGATTTGATTCATTGGAGTCATCATTTTGATGACCAAGCTGAGAAGAAGACTCCGGAAATAATTTTACATTGTAATAAAACGGAGCAGTCGACACCCTGGATCGTATGACAGGCGAGTATACATGCCAGAGAATGACGCAAAGGTGGCCCATGGTACTATTTATGAATATGGTCGACTTGGCTGGCGTCAATGCATTTGTTTTGTGGCAAAATATTCATCCAGAATGGCATGCAGGTGATAAAGGTCGAAGACGTCTATTTTTGTTGCAACTTGCGAAAAAGCTCGTTGAACCCATGATAAGAAGGCGTGCAAACGACCCATCGATACAAAAACTCAATCAACAGCCAGTTTGAATATGATGTCCAAGAGTTTACAATCACTAACACCATCGTCGTCAGATACAACAGCGGATGCGATGGCGACCCCAACGACTTCTGCAAGCAAGCGTGGACGATGCCCCGTGTGCCCGAGAAGTAAGTTCGCCAAAGTGAATATAAAGTGTCATTTTTGCAATAATTTTGGATGTAAAACTCATCGTAAAGAGCAAATAGTAATTAAATGTAAAAATTGTGAATAGATTGATTTTATTTTGTACTTTTAATTTCTTTTAATCAATAAGTTTTTTACAATCAATAAATTCTTTTAATAAATAAATTTTATACAATCACCAAAATTGTAATAGGTATGTATTAATTGTTTATAATTTTTCATATTTCTAATTAATAAATCCAAATAAAGTATGTTTTTATATGAAAAACGTCGTAAAAAAGAGTGGGGTCCCGCAAGGGCCCCCGTGGTAGTCTGTGATTGTCCGGACCCGTGGTATTGGGAGGGTTAATAGGGATAGCCCCTGAAGAGGAGGCAAAGAAGACACGAATCATGTAGGGCAATTTCAATAAAGTTTGCACCGAAGAAAATGTTTTTTGATTGGACATCTTTCCCATAAAATGTGAACAATAGTTAATCAAGAAAGTGCACCTTCAAAGCTTAAACTCGTTGAACAACACCACAAAATAGTTGGGAAATAGCAAGACGGGGGAGGGGGTCCCCGACTACTTTGCTTCAGATAAAACGACTCTAAAAAGCTTGTCAGGAGAAATGTGAACTTCGAATAGCTGCTGATTAGTGGAAGCCCAATAGAGGATGATACATTGACGACAATTAAGAACGGAGGACGAGGATTCTGATTTCTGCAAGTGGAGCTGGCATTTGACAAAGTCTTGCCTGGCGGACAGTTCAAAGGAGGACGCCTGTAATTGGCGAGTCAGAGACGTCTGTTAATAGTGAAAATGCGGAGAGAGGAGGGAGTCGAAAATGCTGGAAGAACAGTGACATCAAATGTTCAATAACCTAAATGCTCAATCAACTGAAGAAAGGTTCTACTAACGATTGTGAAGATTACAGAAGATTCACAATCCACCCAGTTTCGTACGATATCCTAGCACACACAATCAATGGCAGAATGTAACCGTACTACAAATGAGCTTTGGGGGATTATCAAGCGGGGGGGGGGGGAGGGCAGAAGAGGAAGTCGTTTCACGTCGTTTATTCAACTTAAAGTGACTAATTGTTATGTTAGATAAGAAAAGTTTATTTTATATAGAAAAAAAAATGAACACCTGAGAAACAAAATTATGTGATTAAGCAATTATGTGACATAAACCCACTTGAGAAACATTGGTGAGCCTCGAAACGCGCAGGGGAATCCACGAAAGGAATATAAATGAAATTTATAAGAACTAATAATTGAATTGTTAATTCTTTTGTACCAGAATGGTTCAACTTAATATATATACTATTTAGTACATATGCCTCTTGAAAGTGCGATTAGGTACTTCTTCGGATCGGTTGTTTTGGCACGAGTACAAGCTCATGCAGAGAGCAGAATGTGTTCGTCTTGGTGAAGCTGGGGGTATTGAAGTTACCAGAGGGGGCCAGGGGTTCTGAATCTCCTTTGAATCAAGACTCCACCTTCTGAACGCAGATTGGAATGATTGTAAGTACCTTCAAACCCCAAGCGGGCACATGTTCTATTTATCCGGCCCAAGCCATGTAATTTTGCATTATAAAAATTCATTTAAATTCCACTAAATATCCAACATATATTCATGGTGTCACAACTTCCCGCGCCACCCCTCTTAAAATCGCAAATTGTGTTAATAAAAGGCCGAGACTTGGTATGCCTTAACCCTTAACTGGCCAAGGTCCCTTTAAAGACACCGTTCATATTTAACACTCCCAGAGAGCAACTGCTTCTATTCTTACCCCTTTTGGGCCACAGTCCACACCCCTGTAACCCCCCAAGCATGGACATATGCGACAAAAGTCCATTTATAGTTATTGGAGCTAATTACAAGCAATATACTGAAGAAAATCATCATTGTTTACCACCCAACTTCACACTAGTTGCCAGCAAAGTTTCTAATTCATTAAAATATACGGTATTCGATTTAAATATGAACCAAAATGGGTGAATTAGTTGTAAAGGATTGTATTTAAGTTCCTATGTGTTTCATTTTCCATTCTGGAGAGAAATAGAGTTTTAGCATGGATTTTAATGATGGTGTACTTAAGTTCACCCTGGCCAATACCAACAAATTTGCCCAAGGGGCATGATTTTATATTATTTTCTACTTTTACAATTTAATTACCAGATACGTATAAAAGTCGAGGTGAAACGATTTTTCTCTTTGCTACCAAAATTTAGTATCACCTCTGATGAAGAAGAAAGCAACAATGAAGGAGAAAATGCACATGGATAACCCAAAATTGATGAAGGAAATTTTCAAATTGAAATGAATGAAGTATTGGAACATTTCAAAATTGAGGGTGAAAGAAGGAAGAGGATGTTATGAAGAATACGTTGATAACAAAAAGTGTATCAGCATTACTAAATGGTATGAAAAAAAAGTGTTGACCTTAGTGACATGTTCGTTGCACTTTATAGAACAGATTACCGCTCCCACAAATATTACATGAACATTTTCAGCTAATAATTGGATTTGGTGGCTAATAACGTATTGCTATTGCACAAAAGGAACACCCTAAAAAAAATGAACTTAAAACAATTTCGAATACACATTGCAGAGGATATTCTGCTGGACGGGCGAGCTAAAAGGGCTAGACACCACCAATTGCAGCCAAGAACTGCTGCAGCTCTCATAGCCGATGTAGCAAGACTTGATGGGATGCACCATTGACAAGTATTCACTACAAAAGGAAAGTGCAGAATCTGTCACCAAACTCAAACGGTTGTTTATGCTGAAAATGTAATGTGAAACTTTGTAACACCCGTAAAAGGCTCTGTTTTCTTGAATGAATGGAAGGTTTAATGATATTTTTGACAGATTTATATTTTGTTTTCAATGTACTTATTTTTTAATTACAACAAGTTTCTTTTGTTACATAATAAATTATTTAATTACATTTTTAGAAACTATTTCAGTTTATTAACATAACTTACAGACACCACCATTGATTTACGGTGATTGGCAAGAGTGTACTTAAAGACACCACTAAGGTTTTAGGGTAACTGGCCAAGGTGTACTTAAAGACACCATGTAATATTTTTGTTCAGAAAAAAAATTAAGTAAAACCTTCTACATTCTATTTAATAGGAACGCAAATAATGTGTTTTTAAGAAAAATTTTCATTTCAAGTCATTTTTTGAGTTCCTTGCCAATTAAGGGTTAACTGTGACCCCTGAACATCCTTTTCAGTCCATACTCAACCTCGTAACCTTCTCCAGCAATTATAATTTTGGACTTTCCAATGTAATGCCATACTTTTTATGACCAATTCTTGTAGGAAATCAAATTTTAAAACGAGTTTATATGGGTGAATCTTTCGATTTGGCGCATCCTTTAGCCGTAAAATGCACGTGACATAAGTTGTAACCAACAAAATTATCTTTGAAACAAGTCTGCGGGGAAAAGGAATGAATGAATTCTGAAATAAAAAAAGAAAAGAAAAGTAAAACGAAATAAAGCAAAAGTACTTATTCTTGATGATTCTTCCCTGGAATATACCGCACCGTTTTTTTTTTCTCGATCGATATAAACTCGTTTTAAAATTGGATTTTCTACAAGTATCCGTAATAAAAAGTATGGCATTCCATTGGAAATTCCAAAGTTATGTTCCCTGGAGAAGTACTGGAGAAGGTTACGAGGATAAATATGGACAGAAAAGGTTCTTCAGGGGGCACAATTATGGCGCTCCAAGTCTCAGCCTTTTATTAAAACAATTTGAGATTTTAAGGGGGGGGGGTGGAACGGGACACCCTCTCTCTCTCTCTCTCTCTCTCTCTCTATATATATATATATATATATATATATATATATATATATATATATATATAATTCTTGTCATACCTATCGGTGAAGACCATCGTCACTGGTTGATGATCGAGCACGGGTATATTTAGAAAGCGCATTCGACGCAAAGGCAACATCTATAGCCCGTCGAAAGTTGTACTGAGTTATGTGTCCGTGAGTAGGTTTTATACATCTGTTTTCTATATTAGGTTGTTTATTGTTATTAGAGTCTTTTTACTTATATCTTAGATCTGTCAAAGAAAGGGTGGTTTTAGCCTGTCCCCAAGTAAATTGTTTTCCTGTAATAGTAGGTCGTTGTCCATATCCGTATTAGGTTGTTGTACGTTTTTAGTATGTTATTTGTGTTTTGGTCTGGTATAGTTGTGTGTGTGTAAGTACAGGTTAATTTTATGTTTGCACGGTTATGTGTATAAATTGAAGCTAATATTACATAATTAAAATAGAATCTGGATCTATGTTCGTCGTCTCTTTGTCTGTTAATATTCGTGCGAGTGTCGGTCAGTTGGCGTCTTTTGTTTGAGTAGTTAAAATGGTCTGAATATTGTGTTGAGCTGTACGTTAATAACTTATTTATCGTTCATTTTTACTTATTTATTTTATTATATTATAAAAATTGTATTGAAAAAGATAGTGCTCTTCACATCGAAAGCACTTGCCAGCTGTACTCGCTCATGATACGGTCTTCACCGGCAGGTATGACAACAGTATCATTTATACTGGCGGTACCAACCCTTTATTTGATATATATAATGATCCAGGGTTACCGAATAACAATTTACTGCAATTCCTCTCATGATCGCTAGAATTTCCGGAGGAGTAAATATCTAGCTTAAATGTGGATCTAAAAATTTGATTTCTTCCCCAGAGAATTGTAAATCAATTTATAACTCGTATGTTGCTGGTTGTGGGAGTGCAGATCTGGGAAACAGGAAGTCTTCCCACCAAGTTCTTTATTAAAGCACAATTTCTTTCAAGGAGTGTTGGCCCCCAAAGCCGTAGCGATACCATACAGCAAAGCACCTGATGATGACATGTTAGTACAGAAAGGCCTTGTGCTTTAATAAAGAAACTGGTGGGAAGACCTCCTCTTATTAAGACCTGTTTCCCGTAAATCAATTTCCTTATGAAGAAATAACAACTGGCTCGAAAATAATTACGCCAGGAGCATAAGAGTATAAGTACGCTATGTACAGGAATTCAAATAAAATTCATGGTAGTCTTAAATTTACATTCAGAGATATACTTTGCCATAAATTAGCATTACAAAAAAGTTCTCTGTCTTCTTTAATTCAAGTGTGATCAAAGAGCTGGATTGAGTTAAAACTTGGTATAATTGTCGTTGCTATATAGCTTTTGTTTTGTTTCAATGATCACAACTGTTTTAAACTAATTAACCCTCATCTCCTTCGGTGGTTCTTCCTCCCACATTTCCTACGGTGGGTCGGATCCGATCATGCTGGCTCCTGAAGGGCGCAATCATTAAAGAAATCATTAATTATGCAGGAAAAGGATAAATATTGATTAAAAACTAAAAAAAAAAATATTTTTATTTACTTTAATGTTTAAAAAAGTTAACATTGGTACTTCTGGTCTTCATTGTCTTTTGACTAAATTTTGACAGTCTCTTAAAGCTATATACTTAAATTATAAAAACAAAAAAAATACAAAATAAAGGAACAAAAGTGAGAATTAAATTCAAGAAAACTTGTTGTCTTGTCGTCAAACCTGCATTTCTCGAGGATAAATTCAAATCGTGCTCGGGACATAGTACTTCGAAACATGGGTGGATCATAAATTTGGGAAAACATTTCCTTGGTATTCAGGGTGGAATTTTTCAATGTGTCACTCAATTAAGGAGGCCAAGAAAGGCTTTAAATTCTTCATTATTTGTAATGAAATATACAAAACATCACCGGTAAATGAATGCCGCGTCCGTTCGATTTCTTCGTTTGTGTGCTTTACATCATCACTTATCATTTCTTCACCAATGAAAAGTAAAAACAGTTTCCAAATATCCGTGATGCCTCTTGCTTCTCCGCTTGGGCCAGGATTTCTTCTGACCAAGATTGCAAGAACTCTGGAAATTTTGATCGCATCGGCTTATCGGTCCAGAGGGATCCCCATCCTTGTCAAAACCGAAATTTCTCTCATCATCGTCAAAAACCTGGACATTTTTCAATCCACACTCATCATCACTCTCATCAGCATCAAATACATCATCAACGTTGTGTAACATCTCATCTTCCTGCTCGGATGTACTATCCTCGTTTTCTTCCAATATGTCTTCATTCTCTTGGCGTCGAAAATCCTCCAAAATTTCTTCCGGAGTCGAGAAAATTTTATTGAATGCCATTCTAAAAACAAAAATCGTGCATTCTTATGGGAATGCAGAAATAATCATGAAAAAATCTAAAGCATAGAACCTACGGTGGGTCGGATCCGACCCGTAACTTATTTCCTACGGTGGGTCGGATCTGACCGAATGGGTAATAATGAGGAGAGGACACTTACCTGAGCGAAGTGGACTTGTCAGCCTCCCAGGCACTACTGGAGAGGAGGGTACCTAGGACCATGGAGTAGTCGGGGAAGCCAGGCGATTTTTAGACTAGGGGGAACCGGCGCCCCGGTCGGATCCGACCCAACCGTAGGAGATGAGGGATAATATCTAAGAAATGTCGGAGATATAGTCCAAAGTTTTCCTGAATATCTTGTGAACTGAGAGACGTAGGCCATTAAGATTTTGACCTAAATATATCTCAATTACGCAAAACTGTATTTGTCATTAAATATCAATATAAATTCAGCCGTAATGGCTTTTCGTAAAGTAGAGTTTGGAAAACTATGCCATCCCTATTCAACATTTTTGGTATCGTTATTAACAGCTCGTCGACTAGAATGCTAATAGATAAAAAGTCCGGCACGCAGGGCTGCGTCACTTAAGCTTATTTCCCACGAGCTGTTGTGACACAATCCTGATCGCATCTCACCATATATTCTCATTTCCAAATTAGATTTTGGATTTCTTTATTTATGGACAACACATCAAAGATGATTTGCCCTTTCAAAGGTCAAAAATTGTGGAAAGTGAAATAACAAAAGTAAAATAAAAAAGAGATAACAACAAGTAACAATAACGACTAACAAAAGTAAAATAAATAAACATTTTATAAGTGATCATGAAGAAATTTTTCGAAAATCGCGCCATGAGTACAGCACTTTTTCCTAGAAAATCTTCTAAAACATAATCTAAGCCAATGGAGTTTGGAGTGACGCGTCCGTTTGTTCGGAAGAATATTTTTTTTTCAGACACGGATTGCCATATTAAAATTTCATATAATTCCTTGAAATATTTCTGAACTAAACTACGCACTTTTCTGCAAGCAGTTGAAGAAATAACTTCTGAGTAGTTGTAGGAAGCACAGGTTTTAATGGACATTGTTTTCCTTTTTCGTTACATTTTTTTATTGGATTTGCAATATTAAACAGTCAAATTTAAAAAAAATTAAATTTATTCTTTAAATTATACATTTTCACAAAGTTCTGAAGATTCACAGTTAGACCCATGTTGCGTGGCACGGCGTATATTAGCCCGCATAGCCTATAAACATTCTGGTTTAGTATCCTTTTATTTAATATTAGTATTTTAAGGGGTGGTAATTCAAGAGAAATATATCAATAAATTCACATTTCAAAATATAGATTTTCAAAGATAAAATCTGTTCGAAAAAAATACTTATTTAACTGCGTCTATTTTCTTGCTAAACTCGGAATGGGTTATTGTTAAAGAGAGGAAAACTAGTGTAAGTTGCCATTATCGGGCCATCTTTATTAGACTAAAAACGCTTTGATATATAATAGCGGGTTTCAATTGTTTTTATCTATAAGCAGCGAGGATCCTCCAATTCATGACCCCCAAACACCGAACAGAATACGTTGGTGTCGCGGTGACCTGTGGAATGATACATAGGTGAGATCAGGAGTTTATCCAACACGTGGGAAATCTGCTTAGACAACGAACCGGAAATTAGCGATTTCCTTCAATGAAAATACATGAATAAAAAAATGAAAAACCATGGACATAATGCTTATGAGGCTTTTTGTTAAAATGTCTTCTAATCTCCACTTAACTCTGAAATAAATCGGCTACGGTAATATTTATTGGATGAGATTTCAGAGACAAATAACAGTACAGGGATATCTGGAAAATGAATAGTGGTTCATTGTCTGCAATGTTTGAATACATTTTGAACAAATGTTTTTACGAAAGAGAAATAATAATTGAATTTTCAAAATTAGGAATGGACGGAAAGACACCGAAATACTTGATTGTTGTGACGACGGAAAATATTCGCTTAAAGCCAGCTGGTTTTCCTATGTCCATAAAGACTGACCTCAGATATAAATCTATGTTCATACACTTCAATCAATATAGCATCAAATTTCATAAGGGAAAAAGATAAGGTTTCGGTTAACATTTCAGAATCAATTGGTTATATCACGCTGTTCTACATCCTCCGGGGGAAAATAACAAACAATCAAGAGCAGGTTCCTTTGGTTATATAACCCGAATTTTCAGAACCCGTGTCTGTGACAGCCTGAGAAGAAAGTATTTTTTTTCCATTGCTTACTTTTCTCCAGGGACTTTCTCCTACAGTTATTCATAGCTCTCTTTTCCTCTATGCTCTCCAAGAAATCTTTGCCCTATATTATGTAAACGTAAATAAGTAAGTTTTACAGAGTAGCGATTAAACAAAGCCAGCTCTTTTCTTTTTTTACTTTATTTTATAGTCATTCTACTCTACTCCTATATTATTCCCATTTATTTACAAAGTAAAAGTTAAACATTAAGAAGCGAGCAAACCATGATTCGGCAACAAATCTATTTGAGGTCATATTTAGAAGGTGCTGAAAGAGTAGGGGGTGAGGGAAAAACCGTATAAAGCCATTGTAGGATTCGGCAGGAACTATGGACAGTGGCTATTGAGTATTTTGCCGAAGTTTAAAAAAAATTCTCGTGTTGAGCCTGATAATTAGGAGAAAATGATGCTCACGTATTGTTTTTCTATACGCCAGCCTTTAAGAAATGGATTTTCCATACATATATTCCGAGAATAACAACACTTAGGTGAGTAGTTCGGAAGTGTGCGGGATTTCCTGTAGGATGTGTAATTAAATCCTTAAATTTTAATTACACATCTTCCATAATTTCATTAGTCATATTTGAGTTTTAGCAATGAAATAGCTTCTTACAGAGCTGCTTGAATGTCTTTCCAGTTGTGTCTAATGGGGATGCTTCTTCTTATTCTGGATCCAATATTTTTATAAGTCCTTCATAGTGAGGACAGTCGCAAAAAACGTAAGAGGGAAAGGAGCACATCAGAAATGGATAGCTCCTGAAGAGGTGGTGTGTAAGCAACGGAACATGTAGGACAGTATGAATAACGTTTGAGCGAAGAGAAATGTTTTTTACTGGTGTCTCTTGCCATGAAACTAGGAAGAACTAATAGGAATGTTTGAACTTTATCTCCCCCAAGCATAATAATAATGTCTGGTTGCCTTCCAAACTATTCTAGATACATAGCACAAGTACATGTCACAGACTGAAGAATAAGTCAAATGACTCCCAAAATAGAAGAGGAACTAAGACTCCGGGTTAGCGTACTAAGGTAAAAGGCCATGAAAAGTTGGGGTTGGAACGTATTCTGGACAGGAGGGACTCAGTCGTCACCAGTTTAATTGTTGAGAAAACCAATTAAACGCTTCATGTATGAGTGTCAAATTAAATGGGTATCACTCCATTCAGTATGGATGATCTTGACCAACATGACACACATTGAACCCTTACCAATCAGGTTCGGAAGAGGGGGAATTATAACCACAGGTGCACACCCTGTTTACTGACTTATGGCGTTTTTGATAGTTTTAGTCTTTGTTAATTTAGAAAGGGTCTTGGGTTTCTGGAGAAACTTGTAGGATGGATCAGGTCGTGTATCACAGCCGCCCCGGTGTTGATAAAATGTAAGCTCACTTGGGCATTCCGTATTAAGGGAAACAAGATTGTTTGTCTCTCACTGAAGTCGGAAGTTAGTGAAAAAATAATCTATGAAGTAAGAGAGGAGAGTCGTAGAAAAAATGAACAAGTACCTCTCGTCTCCTCACCTGATCACTGATACAGCTGAAAAATATATAAGTTTGCCAGTAAACCAATAAAATACCATGTAGTTAACCTGTATCCACCCTACCGGAAACTGGAGTTGAGCTTCATAGTAGGGGACGAATCCTTCCGGGCTGCATCAGCTCAAACTACGGCCAAGTCAATGAATTCCAGAACAGTATAAACTCATGTGATGGGCTATGAAACTCATCATCATGATCTAAAGACTACGCCCTGTAGTTACAACCATTGTGCTCATTCGAAAGCTGCTCTTTTCATATTACTATACTTACCAAAATCCATAAGAAGAACTTTGACTCTCCATTTTTCCCTGGCCTTGATAAGACATTTGCTCTCATTTAGAACTTCCATACTGTATTTTTGTTTAGCCTAACTTGTTATTGTGATTCTACGCCAGATCGACATATACAATACCATGGTCGATAAGTTTATCATTATTATTTGGAATTTCCAGAAGTTAATTGCTAACAAGGGAGTAAATTCGTACAGTGGTTTCCCGTTACCTTCTGTCCTAGTTAGTGCTGCAAAATGTAGCCGTTGTGCCACAGATTCAGCCACTACCCCAGTTACCCGAAGGGTGGCTGTATCATTTCTTCAGACCAGGATCCCTGATCCAAGGACTGCAGTGTAGGCCGACACAACGTTGTCCAAGTCTCACCACTAGGTGGGTAATGCACCAAACTGGCAGGTGAGACCCGCTTTAAAACTAAGGATGCACATTATCAAACCCTTACTGTGATATTTGTGCGAGACATAAATATTGAAAGGTATGATAGAATCAAAAATTTGAACGGTTTTACCTCTAGGTTCTCAGATACATAGCGGACTCAAAACTCGACACTGGCATACGAATATGGTGAAAGAAGACAAGGGAAGAGATAATATTAGAAACGATAAATATCACAGGAATGAAAACCAAGTGCCGGGTTCAACTGAGAAGAAATGGGTGTCAAGCACAGATTACACCCGCCGGATTACACATAGATGGAGAAGACACGTAAATGGGGCTGAAAAAAGTAGGACTATAACTTCAAACGAAAAGAGAATGCATCTGACCTGGAAAATCGAAACGTGAGAACCTGGACTATTCAAGATTAATCTATAACCTTCTCATGAAATAAATATTAAACATTAAAAAGTAAAACAGTTTAGTAGTTCTCGGATGTGTTATCGGCATCTTATTGCTTTGTAGTTTTCACTAATATAATGTGATACATAGTAGAAGAGCGCTTGTGAAATTCATTACTGGGAACAAGAGAAACGTCTAATAACAATGAAATCCAGAAAGGACACCTGTGACGTTCAGAAATAAAATCCCTATAAATTCCGAGATGCTTTTGTTCAATTCGATTAAATTTTCTACTGTTCTTGACGATGCAGGACGGACTCATTGGACCTTGCTAGAATCTAAAAGACTCACTAAGGTACCTTAAATATCTAAATGTATGAGGCTTTAAGATACCCCAGTGGCATCCTGCGGATTAAATCTGGACACCTCTGTAATAATGTACTCTTTGGATTACCCGTCGTTGAAGAGTTCAAATTATATTATTTTGTAATAGCTCTTTCCTCCATCTCGAACATTATTCATTAGCGATAAATCTTTTTATAATTGCCTTAATGCAACCTAATGATAAGTGATGTGAGCACAGTTATTTGGATGTCAAAATATAAATTTTCCAGGGCGTCTCATATTTATTTTGATAAAAAAACAATGCGTTGAAAAATTTTATACAAGATTGGGTGAGACCAATTTAATATATTACTGGCTATGAATAATGGCCTAATGAATCCTAATATTTTCAACTTTTATCCCTCTGATTCAGTTTAATAATGCTCCAATGCAGGGAAATGCCATTGATTTTTTTAGTGATGTACTAAAAGTTGTTTATTTTGACATCCCAGTAATCCTTACACCAGAAAGGAAATACACATCATGGGGTAGTATTATTTACCAGTCTATCCCAAAACTAGAGACAGGTAAGTTTAAGCCTGTATATGATAACATATAATATACATGTTATCGGTTATTTTACTAATTATATGAATACCCTATAGGCCTTTTACATGACAAAAAAAAATGCACAACTTTATGATCTATATTCTTACATCTGTTGAAAGGACAAAATTCAAAAAAAAAGTATGATGTTCTCGTGAGATTATTTTTGTTAGGCAGAAATTAAAAATTACTTTATAATTTTCAAATTATGAGACGACGAACGGGAGTCTGTTGACAAATTTTTGAGATATGAATTTCAAACCAGCGTGAGAAATGTTTTTTTCCCAAAACAGCGTATAACGTACGTATGTAGTTCCCCACTAAAACACAAATATATTATTTAGGAATACTACCTGGCAAACACTTGAGCATGTACCTCACAAAACTACGACTTAGCTTCGTACTAATATTGTATTCGTTCTTTAACTATACAAAAAACGACTTTATCATTTGAGTTTTGCACCCAAAATTTTCACATTGAAAGTTAAAAGTTGGGTCGGTAAAGTTGTTTTAGACTTTAAATGAAATTATAATTGGATAGAGGAATTTCGGGGGTTAATTGACGTTATACAAAATTTTGATATGCAATAAAACAGATTAATCAATTTAGTATTTACTAGCAATGTATTTTATGTATTTCGCCTACGCTTATGTATTGCAAGTATTTCCTACAATACCTAATTTTGTAACGCCAAAAACGTTTAAAGGTATTTATATAACATTTTTTATATACAAGATATAAGATGTTTTAATATATACATATAAAGTTTGAAAATGCAGCTATACTAGGTCAAAGAATAAACAATATTTTTCTTCCTCAAAACAAATGTTTTATTTAACTTAAAATGAGAATAATTATATATATATATATATATATATATATATATATATATATATATCATATTAAAGCATGATTGGAACACTTTGCCTTGCAACCTTTGAAAGGTAAAACTTTTAACAATTCTAGCCCACCTTTTCCTTCATCCTATACCTAAATATTCATTCACTCTTCAAGTGGCATCCCAAAGTATTTAGTAGTGACAATGGTCAAAGACCTCTAGTTTTCAACTACTTATGAACTCAAATAGACCTATTAATAGCAACGAATATTAAAAAGCACCCCTAGTTGGAACTGATATACAACAATTAATTTATACCATATATACCTTTCTAACAATAAGTGATCACTATGAATGTACTTTGTTATAATATCAATAAGTTAACACATATTTTAAATATTTTCAGTTCAGTAGTCATAAAACTTAGTACCCTTAAAATTAAATGCATTCGTAATTTCGATTTTTTTCGTTTTGTACAACTTATATTTTCTTGATCAAATATTTTTCAAAATTAAACTTTTGATGGAAATACATATAAATCTTCTTATTTCATTACAAAACAAGTATAAATGATAATGAATCTGGATGTACCCAGTGGGCTAGTTTTCCTCTACAAGACGTATTGTAAAGGAAAACAGACCCACTGTGTCCATCCACATTAATTCGTTCCTCTACCTCCCAGCTTCCCTAGAAGAAAGAAATGATAATGAAATACATTGGCGATTTCATGAAGATTCAATGATTTAAACTGACCTTAAATTACATTATACACACTCAGAAAACATTTCACGTGTGAGTGACGCTTTTGATCTGGTTATGTTTGCAAACAAGCTATAATGTCACACGTCTGTTTCTTTTAGTACATTCCTCTAAAGTATGCAAATTCTAGAGTATGAATACAGATTATGGTACATTCAGTATTTAATCTCAAAGAGGAATTTTGTCTGCTACTGACGCTGCTAATGAACTCAATTTGCACTTCGTTAACATAATAAATAGAGTATTCCTCCAGCCAGTTCAAACACCACCACCGCTCACAAACACTCTTTTAAAGGATGGTCAACCCCATCATCAATTCAAATTTATATATTTCTAGCCAATAACGTGGAAAAAACGAATGAAAACACTATTTCCAAGAAACAAAACGATTCTTGAGATATTCTCTGCGTAAAACCTTTTTACGACTTCTCTGAAAACATAATTTTCAACTAAGAGAAGAACAGAGAAACTTTAACTAAAATATATAATAAATTTTCTAACTCATGACCAAAAGCTCTGTTTAAAAAAAGGGGGACGAATACTTAAATAGGAAATACGAGGTCCACATCGCTCTTGCTTGTATTTTCTAAAATATTCAAATACAATACCTTTAATCGAGGAAATTAACAATGCATAAATTAAAATATCTTACAACCAATAAGGCTTTCATCAAACAAATTTTCTTGCTTCGCCAACATTTTCTGAAAGATATAATACTAATTATTCTTTGTACAGAAACTTTGGATAAAATAAATATATGTATGCGCGAGAGCAGGCACACACACACACACACACACACACACACACACACACACACACACACACACACATATAGCATTATTTTTGGTCTGACTTCATCATTTAAGATTTTATGACTGAAAACGGCCAAGGTTAAGAGGGTGGAATAATTGAAAATTCGAAATATCTCGTTTAATAATATTCGGCATAATAACTTTATACAACCAATGTTGTTAGAATTTTAATTTTGTCTGCTACTATTGACACTTGTTTCCTCTGACTTCAATTTTTTCGGAGTTATTTTTTATTTTTATTGTTTTTTTTTAAACCACCACTTCTACTCAGACGTTTTTCACTTTACGTTCCTCAGTTACTAAGCATCTCAAGGCCAATTAACATATTAATTTCTTTGTATTCAGTTTATTTTCTTGAAAACCGCCACTTCTACCCATAGAGAAGAGGCAGCAACATGAAATGAGCAGTGAGTCGTTTTTACATGTGTGAAATTTGCCTAGTTTACGCATCCCCTGCGTGACTGACGTTTTTACTATTACATAATCCATGACACGTGGCCTTACAGTTTCAAAACGGTTTACAGATTACATAACTATGACGTTCATGTAATTAGATCCTTCCTCTTTTTTCTGCTCGTTGCGTCCAGAGTGCCTTTATTTTAGTTTTTTTTATTTTATATCAGTAACTCCAATGGAAGACGACCACTGAACCCCTGCTTCAAGACGGCGCTTCTTTAGATAGAGCAGCCCATGTCATCTAGTAGTGACTCGGAGCATTAGAAGCATATAATCCCCGGCAGGCACAAGATCGAACTCTAAAGGCAAAAACGAGGCAGATTCCAAGTCGAGACGCTGAATAGTTCAGTCAATATTTTCTAGTCTCAGAAACTTTAAAAATGACTGGCTAAAGAGGTTAAAAGTGAGCGTTCGGGCCAACAGTGGGTGTCAGCATGGTATTCGACCAATTTCAGTTAAATGAAGCAGAATCGAAGACTTCACAGCACTGACAACTCTTCAGTATGACGGCTGCTCATACACATCGTATCAGGAAGTAAGAAAGTTCCTTTATCGTCTCTAACCTTCCAACTCATTTCAAATCTGCATCATGAATTTACAGGTCAAGTCCCCTTATAGAGTATATGCTATGACGTTCATGTAATAAGATCCTTCCTCTTCTCTGCTGAAGAAAGTTGTCTTTAATTTTTCCCAATAACATTGCAATATCAATATATTCATTTCAAGGACTCCTCATTGATTTCTAATCCATGTTTGTTTTTGTTTTAATAAAATATTATTATATTTTATAATTCTACATTCTTTTACTCTTGCAAGAAGTATTTATAAAGTTTAAGTATCATTTTATTGGAGCCTAATTATTCGCAAATTTGTGGATTTGCCTGTGAGCAGACCTTCTGTTCACCTGTTGGACAATGTATGGGGACGTTCCCAATGAGCCATATGATTCAACCAAGGGTCTTGCTGTGAAATCTCCCCTGAGCAATTACTATTACAATGAAAGAATGTAATTCCAGTAACCTTACTCAATTAATATTTCAGTGAATGATTTAACAAAGAGAGATTTCCAGGAATACAATTTATTTTCGAATAGAAAAAGGACATCCCAATTAGCCCGAGTTGCAAAAAGTGGACGTTAATAAATAATAAATAAAAAAAAGCCATATCAATTTATATTTGTCTTTCCTATAAAGCTGAGCAACTTACGAGAAATGAGTGATATCTTCGTTTTTAATTAAATCTGTTCTCCACCCACCTTCTTTTACTCTTTATCGAGTTTTTAAATGAACCAACATAAATTCCTTTCCATTGCCCGTGTCTTTATAAATATGAGTCTGTTTTAAACAGAACACCCAAAGTAAAAAAATACTTCAATGCTCAATGAGTAGTGATTCTCCTATTCTTATTTCCCAAAAGTAGCGAATAAACAATTTAATTTGAAGGGTGTCTCTTGGCACACAGAGCAACTGGTTTTATTGAGGGCCTCTAGTCCCTTCGCATTTTAGAATGCTTTCCTGCTAGCCAACGTCTCTTAGTGTTTCGATTGGTACATGCTACGTGTAAAAAATTATTTGTCGGCATTTTTACGTCCGTTTTGACCAATTAAGTAATATAATTATAATTTTTTATAAATTACAAATTGAATTAAAAAGGATTGTCAGGAAAAGTAGGAAAATGAATAAAAATAAAAAAGCGTATTTAATGCGAAAGGCGATCAATGTACGCGGTAGATATTAAATACAAAACAAATATGCAATTATTATATGGATTCAAATAAAAACCTTTGAACAAAAAAAAACCGTAGTATATAAGATTATAAATAATCCCAAATTATTAAAATCAAACTGAATGGTCTGATAACGATGTATCATATCTGCTTATCTAGCCTTCTCTATTTTGGAACAGAGTTAACAGAGGTCGAGGCTCAGCTGAAGAACAGTACTCTAACAAAAAAATTTGCACTTAGTGCGCTTGGCTATAGTATTATTAAAGGGAAAGGTGTAGCTTTTAATTAAAGACAATGGCCCGGGTACAAGTCATACCATCACTTAAAATTTTCAAAATTATGGAAAACCGTTCGCTAATGTTAAAAACTTTTGTTAATATAGTTTGATTATCAAAGGATATGTTTTTATTTTTTGGGTGGGAGGCAACAGTACAAATGAAATCAATGTTCAACAATTGATTCATATAAAATTAGTAAAGCTTCAATTTTGTTTGGTTGAAATGTAATCTGAAATGCAACTGATTTATTCTATTGCAGTTTATTTATACATTTGGATCCTATTAGTCACGTGGTGGAGTGTGTCAGACATAAACAAATTTAGATTATCACCTTTTGTAATCTTGTTTACATTATTCCAATACAATATTTTAGTATTCTAAAGATGACTTTTGTCCAGCGAGTTTGTATTAATCGAAACACTGTGCGTCTGTTGGAGACCAAAAATAGGTTTTTGCAATTCGAGAAGGGTTTGTGCAATTTTGTGATCCGAATTTCTTCCCCTGAGATGGGGCTAGCCCACCTCAGTTTAATAATAACACAACCTCTTAAGTTAGCCTCAACACACTCTCTTAAACGAATAAGAGATATTTTAATTTTTTTAAATAGTTTACTTCATATATTACCTGAAAATTCACTGGGGTACTAATTTGTATTTTTTCTTTAAGTTTTATATTCTAATTCTATTACTCATCCTTCAATATTTACGTATATTTCTTATTTTAATTTAATGACATTTTATATGACGCTCATGATAGAGCGTATGCTCTGAGAGCGCTCTGTCGCAAAGAATAGATAATTGTGAGGGTCGAGACCTTTCTTTTCTTACCTGATATAACAGATTCCTCCATCATCCACCACCTCAAAAATAGCTCTTGAAGGAAGTCATTCTCAAAAGAATAATCAGCTATCACTAATGCTTTTACTATTTGCTTCATCCGTTTAGCAGACTTCCCTTAGGGGAGATCAGCTACTAAGGTTGTACTCATTATGGGATTTTCAAAAATATTCTTCAAACGTCCATCGATCCTATCTAGGAGATGAAGAAAATGAGGTCCGTTCAAAATTTCTCTCTCTCTCTCTCTCTCTCTCTCTCTCTCTCTATATATATATATATATATATATATATATATATATCTGTTAACGATGTAGCGGTCGCAATTTTCGTTTGATCAATACCAAACACGATATTTAAACGTATTATGTTAAAATGAAGATCAAGTTCGTTAACGGCTAAAATCAAACAAGTGGGTGAGGTGTAATTTCGAAAAATCGAAATATCTCCATTATTATGCGTCGGATCGAAAATTTGTATAGAACCAATATTATTGCAAATGTAATGTTCTATAAATGTTGTTATGTACGTTTATTCATTATCTTGATTATTAACCGACATATTGGCATTTTTATTTAGTTTTCGGCCTTCGGTAAACCCCTACTCCTACTCATGTAATATTAACAATAAGCTGTTATATTATGAAGCACATTATTTAAAGTATAAATACCAAATCTTTTTTTCATTGCTCAGTCAACGCAGCCCCAGCTGACGGACTTTTGTAATGTGACAAAATAAATATCTCAAACCACATATCAATGATACTAATCCCCCTCCTCCCCTCCCTTCTTGCTACATAAAACACTATTATTTTTTATAAACTAAACGTTCTAGGGGAGCTTTTGCCCTTCTTGTCGCGGAATCTTAATTTTGGAAGGAAGAGTGGAAATTACCGGAGTAAATGCGTTATAGAGATACTAGTATAAATGGTGTAGATAGACATACTATCGGAGTGCAGAGGCGACGGGAGTGGGAGGCGAGGGATGGATTGGGGAAGGGGAGCTGAGTGGCTAAATTCCCTGAGACGAGGCAGATAACGGTGATACTATAAATAACAGGCGTGTTGATGCATAATGTTGAATTTTGCATTCACCTTAAAAGACCTTTCTTCCCCAGCCCTAACCAGGAGATTATCCTCGCCCCCCCCCCTCTCTCACTCAGAATTAAAGATCACCTATTACACCTAACTACTTGCCAAATCCACTATAACTACTATCAACTTCTACTAAGTAGATAACTGTTATGTATCTGCACTTCTAATCAATTGAAATATTATTATCTCACTAATTCTATAAGTCTAGCTTTGCTTAATATATCTGTTAATTACAACTTATTCGGGCCCACAATTTAGCTATACCTAATTATTTCCTCTACATAGTAACCCTATGTGGAGGGATTTTATTTTTCTGCGCATCCCATGCATATATGCATTATATGTGCGTTTTGTCAAAACTTGTAATTATTTTTATATAGTAATATTATATACGTACTAGCTCAGATACCCGGCTTCGCTCGGGAATTCATTTGAGGCTGAATGTTGATGGTATTTTTTTGGCAAGGCTTTACTTTGCACAATATTTTCACATTTACCCGTCCCAGTGCTTAGGGTTAATAACCGTCGTTTTTGTGGATTTGTTAATAGTAAAATTATTTTTTTATATAAGACTTCACTGTCCTCCATATTGTCATATTTCCCGTTTCCTGTGCATTATGCATATATTTGAATTATTAAGGACAAAATATTAACATACATTTGAATTAATTTTTCCAGGTGAGGTACCTGATAGTTCATATTGAAAAGAATTGTTAAGCAACGTTCTCTAAATAACAAAATAAACAACTTTTGTTATGCACATATTTGCCGAAACCCCAATAGGAAACGAAATATCACTATTTTTAATTTCAGGCCTCCCTTATAACCCCCACTCCTGCCCGTTCCTAGAAATGTTAGTATGGCTTATTATAAGGAAAGCGTTAGTGCTAACTCACATACCGAGTGTTTTATTTAGTTCGGTAAAGTCTTTTGTGCCAAATAAAATTGTTGACTTCCGCAGTAGTTTTTAACGTATAACTCACTTATACTTAGGTATACGACAAAAGTGTATATAACAAACGTTACTCTAAATAACAAAATAAACAACTTTTTTTATGAGCATAATTGCCGAAAATGCATTAGGAAACGAAATATTGCTATTTTTAATTTCAGCCCTCTCTTATAACCCCCACTCCTGTTCGTCTCAAAGTACATTAACATAGCCTAAAGTCTAAGTTGGGTTATTAGTAATATACATACCAAGTATCATAAAATTCAGTTCAGCCGTTTATGCGTGAAAAGTTAACAAACAAACAAACAAACAGACACCAAAGAAACAAAATGCAGTTATGGTATCTATGACATGTGAAACGAAAAGTTTTTGTGAAATTTCGCGAAAAGAATCAATGTACAGACAGAGGTTACAATTTTCATATATATATAGAGATTAAAAGATGTACATATGAACATGAAAATTAAACAACAAAAAAAATCATTAAACGAATACAATTAAAACATATACAAAACAAATTATATAATTTTAATATTAGATATAACATTTGCTATTGTTTTTAATAAATTTAAGTGTTTTGAAAATAAAATATCGGTACTAATAGGTCCAACGATTTTAATATTTGAGTTAAGAAAAAATGTATAGAACAACAATTTTAGAGTATCAATTGTTTAACGAGATCGGTTCTATAAATATTTTATTCACTCATAATAACGGAAATATTATGAATATCCGAATTCCCCCCTTCCTACCCCGACTTCAGCCATGAACTAATATCACCTTCAGTGTAGAGAAAAACGGCTTAATATCTACTGTGGTATAGATCAAATAAACATTTAATAGTTAAGAGCGTTAAATCTTAAACTTAACTTATCACAGCAAAATTTAAATGAAAACAATACTTTGTATTTATCTTGTGGTTCGTGACAGCTCATTGTTAATATGACATTATTAGGAAAAATATAAGTAAAATAACGAAGATATTTCGAATATAAGAAATTTTGCCCATCTAACCCCCACCTCCCCCTGTCTAATTTTAAAGTTACATTACTTTATCTTTAGTTTTACTTAAAGCCCTTATATATTGAGTTTGGCAATGATAAGACAAAAATTGCAACCACTAGAGCAGTATCAGACATATATATATTTTCGCGAAATTTCAAGATAACTTTTCGTTTCACATGTCATAGACACCATAACTGCATTTTGTTTCTTTGGTGTCTGTTTGTTTGTTTGTTACCTTTTCACGCATAAACGGCTGAACCGAATTTTATGAAACTTGGTATGCACATTACTACGAACCCAACTTAGACTTTAGGCTATGTTAATATTCTCAGAGACGAACAGGAGTGGGGGTTATAAGGGAGGGCTGAAATTAAAAATAGCAATATTTCGTTTCCTAATGCATTTTCGGGAATTATGTACGAAACAAAAGTTGTTTATTTTGTTATTTGGAGTAACTTTTGTTATATACACTTTCGTCTTATACAGAAGTATAAATGCGTTATACGCTAAAAATTATAGCGGGAGGCAACAATTTTATTTGGCACAAAAAACTCAACCGAACTAAATAAAACTCGGTATATGTTTTAGCACCAATGCCTTCATTATAATAAGCCGTATCAACATTTCTAGGAACGGGCTGGAGTGGGGGTTGTAAGGGAGGCCTGAAATTAAGAACAGCGATATTTCGTTTCCCATAGGTTTTTCGGCAAATATGCACATGACAAAAGTTGTTTATTTTGTTATTTAGAGTAACTTTTGTTATACACACTTTCGTCGTATACCGAAGTAAAAAACGAGATATACACTATAACTTTAGCGGGAGCTAACAATTTTATTGGGCACTAACGATTGGACCGAACTTAACAAAACTCCGTATGTCAATTAGCATTAATTCTTCCATGATTATAAGCTAAATTAAAATTTTTAGGTACGAACGGGAGCGGGGGTTTTAAGGGAGATCTGAAATAAAAATTCGCGATATTGCATTGTCTATTTGTTTTTTCGACAAACATGCACATAACAAAAGTTGTTATTTAGATTAACTTTTGTTTTATACATTTCTCCAGCAACAATGTGTGGAGTAAGTAATTTGCGTAGAAATATTGATATGCTCAACAATTCATTCCAATTTGAACTATGAGGTACCTCACCTGGAAAAATTAATTCAAATCTATGTTAATATTTTGTCCTTAATAATTGAAATCTATGCATAATGCACAGGAGAGGGGAAATATGAAAATTTGGAGGACAGAGAAGACGTACATAAAAAATTAATTTTATTATTAACAAATGCCAACAACGGGTGTTAACTCAAACACTGGGACGGGTAAATGTCAAAATATTGTGCAAAGTAAAGCATTGCCAAAAAAAATACCATCACCATTCAGCCTTTAATCAATTTCTGAGCTAGTATAGATATAATTTTGAATCTCATTTTCGTCATAGGGAGGATAGATGGAAATTTTTCAAAAATCGCGCCCTGAGTACAACCACAATAGCTGATTTCTCTCAAGGGGAAACTACTGAAAACGAAACATTAACTTCTAAGACAAAAAGTATCTTATAAAATAACCAGATAATTAAAAACTATGATTAGTAATACATTATAAAAATAACAATCACTAAAATTAAAAATATTAAAATAAATAATTAAAAATGAATGTGTACATAAAGTAAATTGTTATATTAGTTTTCTAAAATCTTACTCATACAATCACAATCACATATACACCCACAGACACATAAAGTGTGTAATGAATTTGACATTGCATTACATAAACCCATTATAAATGACCATATATTTTATATTCTGAGCATTCCCAGCACAGAGCACAATAAGATTATTATTTAAGAATTCTTAAATGTCTAGTTTTTACCTTTAAATAAGAGCTATATCCAATTTGGGGTTAACTTACCATGTGCTCTAGTATTTTGGTAGATAACGCCAATGGATTCTTATAACATTCACAGCTCTTAACGGCGATACACTAATTAATAATACGGATGAATTTCGATAATAATTTCCCGTTAAATACACTTTTTGAGCGTATTTCGATTGGTAGTTCAAAGTTCACCGCCGGGTAGGGGCTATATAAGGACCCCATATTCGGCATCCTCTGGAGGGGAGACCGTTGACGGTGAGACCTTGCTAATCCTTCAGCCCTGCTTCGGCCTGCCCCAGTCAAGACTACTTCTCGTCAGTACTATCCCTCACGGCTAAGTCTGCACTTCTATTAAACCAGCTACGTGTTTTAATTGTAATATATATATATATATATATATATATATATAATACGTAGAAATAAGTGTCCCCCATTATAGTATTAAAAGGTGCCTCTTCATTTTCATTTTAATAATTATTATTGGTGAATATTTTGATTATAAATAAATTTATATATATTTGAATTTTGACTTGAGTCGATTGTTGGTGGGCCCTTCCTAGATTCTTGTTAGTGATTTGGTTGTGGGATTTTTCATCTATTTCAGCTTCCACTGCCTAGCGTCGCAGCCAGATCGCAACAAGTGATATAAAATGTAATTTTGCATTACAGTTGAATTAAGCCTTCATGACTAAACTTCCCTGGAATAGGAAGAGAGTGAGCAATATGTGTATTAGTATAGATATTCTTGATTTAAATATGCTTTGTTAGCGTATTTAAGAAAAAATAATCTTGCAGGTCAGTATCTGACTAGAAAAACAGAAGTTTATTGAAGCGTAAAAAAAATAAATATCTCGGTAAATATTTGAGTGGGGTGAGGAAAAAATGTATTAAAAAACAATGATTGTTATCGATAATTAATTGTGCAACTAGAATGGTTATATAACGTTTTTCGAACCGATTAATATTAGCAGAAATATTTTAAATATTTGAATTTACCCCACCCTAAACCTCTTTCCTCCTGGTCCGGTATCAGCAAATAACAATATTTGATTTTCCGTTTTATGAAGTGCTTAACGACTCATTTTGATAACAATCAAACACAAATTACAACATATATATATATATATATATATATATATATATATATATATATATATATATATACACTCAACCGCAAAAAAAACCGGACACTTCATATTTGTTGTATTAAAAGCTAATTTTCAGCAATGTGTTTCTTTATGTGGGTATTCTAGTTATTACAGAGAATGTAGAGTCTAAGTCCATTGAACTAATCCCTTCAGGATTAGTAAACAATCAGATAAAACTCAGATTAGATTTATTTGTCGTGAAGTTGATCTACTCTAAACTGTAAGTAGTTTTTCGCGCATTTAAACATCTTTAATTATTAACCAAGCATTTTCTTTAATTAATGTTTTATTTTTATTTCGGTCCAGAATAATGGGTCTTTCAAACTTAGATGGAAGGCCGGAGCTCACGTTACATTGCCGAAACGCTTGGGGTAGCGAAGTCTACCCTTCACTGTAATAAAAATGAAGAATAATTTTTTTTTAAATGTGTTAATTTATCATTTTTTTTATTTTGTATTTTTTTTGTAAATAATCAATAAAAATTTTTGGCAGGTTTTGTTTAAATAACCTATAGATTAACCAATTATTTCAATTAAAAAAGATTAATATACATATATATTAAGTATTTAACAAAATTATAAGACTAAATCTAAGTGTCCGGTTTTTTTTTTGCGGTTGAGTTTATATAAATTTGAAGGGACCTTATTTCATTTCCTAGATAGGACGGATTTGAAGACATTTTTCAAACATTGCATCTTGTGTGAGCCTCAGTGGCTGATTTCCATTAACACTCTCCATGCGGACTTGACCTCACTGCCAGATTTTTAAAAATGTTTCATATTAACGTTTTGTAATAATTATATTATGCATTTTTTAATAGAGGGACACCAAAAAAAAATTAACCGGAACCAATTTTTTGATACTATCTCAGCTGAGATCGGTACGTCAGTGTGGGAATTTACTTGATAACGGCTAATTATACTAGACCGCTAACTCCAAAATGTTTACCATTTTTCCATCTATTTTTTTCAGATATAACAATCCATCAATTTCTCCTCTATTAAAAGCTAATTAAGTTTCCTATTACATGAGAAAGACAGTTGTGTAAAGAATACAATTCTGTGAAACTTAACTTCTTTTTTTACAGTTTGGTTTTTAGTTGTTACTTTTGTTAATATTGTTTTCTAACATTTTAATGAAGCACCTCAATGGAACTTTGAAACAAATAGTGCCGTTATCTGCCACTTGTTATTTCAATATATATATACAAATTGAAATATTGATCTTCAAGGGACAGGAAAAATAAAAACACTATTGAAATTAAAACTTTTATATTACTTGTAAGCAGCATAGTTTATAACAATGTGCCTAATGTTATTACTGAAAGTCTTGGAAAAAAAAGTATTTATGATTAAATAAGCCAAATGCCACTTATAAAGTAATAATATTGATTGAAACGTACAATATTTGGTGTATAGATATTGATTTAAAACTGAACTTCAAACATAGATTTATAAATCTGTAGTCAAATTTGATAAAGTATTAAAAATTTATAATTCTAATCGGAACGGGGTATCTACAGGTTACCACCCTTCAAAATAGAACGCCAAGAACAGGGCTCAAACTTACATGACATAAATGTATATAACAATATTTATAGTAAAGTTAATTTGCAATACAAATGGTTCTATTCAATTTTTCGATCCGACCTATAGTAACGGAGATATTTTGAATTTTCAAAATTCTCCCCCTCTAAACCCCCACTCCCACTGGTCCGATTTCAGCCGTTAACAAGCTTGATCTTTGTTTTTACATAAGAAGCCTAAACATGGAGTTTGGTTACGATCAAACAATAATTGCTATCGCTAGAGCGGTAACAGACAAATATATATATATATATATATACAATTTTGAACGGATCTCATTTTCGTCTTCTCCTAAAAATAAAAACACTATTTTAAAGCAACATAATTTATAAAAACGTGTTCACAATGTGCCTAATACTAAAACTAAAAGTCTTGGAAAAAAAAGAATTTATGATTAAATAATACAAATGCCACGTATAAACAAATAATATTGATTGAAACTTACAATATTGGATGTATAGATATTGATTTAATATTTAACTTCAAACATACATTTATTAATCAATAGTCAAATTATTAAAAAAAAAAAAACTTGTGGTTCTATTTGAAAGTGAAATATGCCAACCGAATGAAGACTGGTAAAAGAAGAGACTGCCGTGAGTTGAAGCAAGCAACCCCCACTACGTACGGCCCGAAGCAAAAGGTAAGGAAATGCATGTGCGCCCAACCTCACCTGAGGCCCCTCCGACATTGAGTAAAGTTCGGCCAACGTCACCTGAGCTCCGTCACTATCGAAAGTGTTAAGAGAAGTCTAGTAATAGGTCAAGTTTAACATGAATCAATCTATTCTTTGCATTTATAGCAAATCTGAAGATATTATACTACTGTATAGTGGGTAGTAATCATACTAGATGCAGTACCTCTCCAAGAATTCCAGATCTGTTAATTGAGAATTCATGGAGATAATAGAACTTTTATGAATCAGGAGAGATGAAGAGATAAATTTAGTGTGGAGGGAAGACACAACAGGGAAATTCTCTGGACCATGTAGATAATTGGCAATTATTAAAAGGTAGTTGTAAATATCTCTAACTACGTACATCCCTAATCATTACTCCTAAAATTACCGTGAGTCCTGAATCTTAGATTACGCAATGCCAAATGATTAATTTTGTTCCACTGTTTACATTAGTCAGGCTTAAAGCAAATAAAAGACAAAAGAACTTCTTAAAAAAGATGTCTTGCAAAACAAGTTTATAAATGGATTAAAGTCTTATAAATGATTAGATAATCAACGACGGAATACTTCATCTCCTGCTTAATTGAGACTCTCAGGATTAAGAGTAGTATGTAAGTAATTAAAGGTAACCGGTTTTCTTAAAATTAAAAATACTGAAATTCTAAGTACAGATATTTTCTCTGAAAATATAATTGTCAACGTTTTATATATTCTTATACATCAATAGATTGATATTGTCAAACCTTTAGGTGAATATCTCATTACAATATGTCTCACGATAAGAACTAAAAATGACAGCAAATAATTCTGTGTGTGTGTGTGTGTGTGTGTGTATACTCAAAAAAATTGAATTTGACTTCGGCCTGGTCATCTATGCTGTATTGACTGACAAAACTGCGCCCTGCATACCTCTATAGCTATTTACACTAAATCTAAAAGTTAAAAGACGGTATTATGAAGTTATGATATATATGACGATTGATCAGATATTATCAGATTATCTTAGCCTTTCCTAACGCGCAATAATGTATTTTAAATTCCTATTTCGCTTCTCGAAAACGATAATCCTAATGAGTTCATGGAATCTCAATCTACTGTTTGTTCAAGAGTTTACTCTCCGCCTTCTGTTTTCCTTTCACTTCTGAGCCCGTCTTGAGTTTATAACGTTATTTCACAACCGGCTCCACAAAAATATATATTTAACGATCTACAACCGGTAAAAAAACGTATCTGGAACTTAACATCACAAATTAATAAGCCAAATCACTGTACGTTTTCACCGTAGCAATAGAAATAACAAAATAAAAAACGGGATGGTAATCAATCCTTGATTAACATAAAGACAGAACATTGGTTGCCCCCAATGAGATCCATATAGTCTAGAGCTTTCTGAAGAAAGGATAGGAAATTTAATTTTATTCTATCTACGTTAAAAAGTTCGGTGATTCAATTGATTGACATAGACGTCTTGGTCCTACAAGGTTTGTAGCGCTGAGCAGTTAGTTATATATGTTACAAAGCGTAAGAAAAATATCGCTCTCATTGGGCCAGAACGGAACAGACCACAGGAGGGAAATCAAATAAATACCGAACGATCTAATGGAAATAATGTATTGCGAATTAAGAGGGATTCATTGTCTCTGTAAGCCTTAATTTAGGAATTGGAACTAATTTTAGGAAAAGTAGGCAATGAAAAAATTGATGGGTATACCTAGGCACATGTGTCAAAGAAATTAATATTTTAACCTGTATTTAAAATAATTTCTTTTTTTTTTACTGCCGAACCACTCTAATAGTATGAAACTTATGTACGCTATTGTGCAAGCGTATTAATGGTAGGTAAACGGCTTCATGCTTCACAGAAATTTATTTAAACTGCATAGAAGTACCAGCACGGTATGATATTAGCTAAATCTTTATATTATTATATGGAAGATATTTTATTTGTTTTATCTCAATCAATTTATCTGACTATTACATTTAATGGGCTTTTAAGAGTTAAAAGTTGAACTTTATTAGCTATAACACCAAAAGCAAATGGATATTCTCTTGCCCCTCGTAAAGAATAAAATACTTGTTTAACTTAATCAGTGCCTTTTTCATTTCCTTGTACGAATTAAATTAAAAGCATTGTAATCGTGAGTATTTTCATATTTCTGATGGCTAAGTGAGTTTTGTTGAAGTAATCAATCCGTAAATGTACGTTTAATTGTCATAGTCGTCTAAAAGGCATAGTCGTTTGTCTTAAATTATATGAATGTTTGAGCCTTGATAGACCCATTCCGTCTTATCTTATTGTTCGGAGTTGGTAGCCAGTCTTGAAAAACCACGTAGCCTGCCATTTTTGAGTAATGTACAACTTTTCTAAATCTTTTAGCATTTTTACGGTACATATGTGATTTTTGGTTTCCAATTTAGACATATTATCCTGGAATTCATCATTTTGGTATATTCTGGAGTCCTGGAAGCTAGACTTTTGTATGACTGTTTATTGAGTTTCTAGATGATATGACATGAAACCATCTTATTTCAAGTTTCAACCAATTATGTAAAAACATTAGTAAATGTGAAACATGGATGAATGCAAGGTGTGATGTTATTAATTAACATTCAAGTTACATAAGGGTCATTCCACATAAATTCAACCACACCATGACACCCACTACTACAGATTTTGATGAATCTTATTTTGGGTGTTGTAGTCATCGATTTGAGAAACCACACCAAATTTTGTTATCTATCTTTAACGGTTTGGATTTTATGACCTCTTAAAGTTTTGAGATTTTCGTGTTTTTTATCAATAGGGAACAGTAAGATTAATGTTTTTGAATTCAAAAATAATTTTTAACTTTCTTAATTAGAAACTAATTTTGATTTTGACATTTTTTGTGTGTATTAATAAATATATTTAAAACAATAAAAAAATAAAGAAAGGTACCGAGTAAGTATTTGTGACCAGAAAAAAATTACAAAGTGTCAATTTGAGTTTTTCTGAAAGCAAATACATAGTTTCACGTTTAATTGAATATCTCCGAAAGGGAAAAGGATAATCATGGAAATCATTTTTTGTTTTGGTTCTAAGACATATGATCTACGACCTAAAGCAATAAATGAATCGTTATTTGACTCCTTCATTGTTTATTCCAAGTTTAAAATTAAATATTTATAAAAAATTAGAAATTCATATGAAAGAAGGTAACTAAAAAGATAGTTACATTACATAAGTTTGTTTTTAATTAAATGCTGTTTACATTATAGTATTCACCAGTTAAATGTACTTTAATGTATACAATTCTTACCCTTAAAATTGTTGTTTTGGTCAATGTTCTTTACAATTTTAAAATATCGTCGTACCCATAATACTCTAGAGCAGGGGTCTCCAAACTACGGCCCGAGGGCCACATCCGGCCCGCGGACAGATTTTGTCCGGCCCGCGGAGAGCTAGCATACTTAAAAACTCCTTTTAGAGAACATATTTTTTATAGCAAATTAAATTTAGTTTACTGAAGTATTCTAATTTTATGTTGAATAATTATTAATATGACATCTACATTGATATGGTCATGGGCTAACTACTCATAACATTGTTGTAGGCTTATTGTTATTGTTTTTGTGATAAGTTGGATAAAGAAACACAGAATTGTAATGAGTAAAGACATGTATAATATGCAGAAAATTTAACTTCAGTATATAATAACTAACAAATTATTGAAATGAATCCAACTAACATTTTAAAAAAACCTTACTTATAACAAGCATAATGACATATGAAATACTAATGAGATTTATGTAATTGAGATTTTCCACTGACAATAGTTTGTAGTTGTGGACTAATTTTACTTGTACCAATTATTAAAAGAGATTTAAGATGTATTTCACTTTTTACCACCGGCAACAATGATAATATGGTTTTGGCCCTCGGAACTTACTGGAGTAATCAGTATGGCCCTAAGGCTGGAAAGTTTGGAGACCCCTGCTCTAGAGGGAGTATATTTATCATATCATCACCATACAATACTATATCGATATTTACATTTTACTTGTAAAACTAAAGATATACTTCCCCAATAATCAAAATCGAAATAGGATCAGTGGGTGCAAAAAAATTATAGTTCAAAATCGTAAATATTTCTATCTCGTTGATAATATAATTTCCAGCAAATGTTGTCCTCTGCAACTTCCTCCAACTCAAATATTAAAGGAGTTATTCGTTGTAATATGGTTGACCAGGTGAGATGAGAGGTGGTTTGATAACACGAGGGAAGATTTGCGGGCTAGAGGTTCAAATTTAGGGGGTCCTAGCTTCAGACAACATTGGATATTGGCAGGTAACTGAAGACCAGCTACTAAAAAGATTCTAGAGCCTAGAAGAATTAAGGACATTAATTAAAGCTTTTTGTTTGATTTTCCATATGAATCCTACTCAACAGAAGTTTTAAAGTCCGTCACTGCTTCGTAAACTAAGCAGATTTCCCACGTGCCGCTATATTAATGCTGACACATTTTTGATCTCTTCCTAGGATATATTTTTAATTTCTAACCGCTAGAGCAGTATCAGACACATATATATATATATATATATATATATATATATATATATATATATATATATATACAATATGTACAATAAGAACTCTAGAGTTTAAATGCTTAATTAAAAGAAAGAAATTTCCAACACCTTCACTAACATTTAGAACTCCAAAATAGAGAATAATCTGAGGAATTGATTTCAAGTAATGATCAAGAACTGTATAGAACAAATGTATGTAGAATTTCGTGAATTTACATCTGACTGACTAAAACGATACAAATACGGCAACGGACGGGCATACATAAGGACGAGATAATTAGAGTCTTTGTTGGAGACGGACCCGAATAAGAGGTTTGAATTGCAATTAGATCTGATAGACATTAACACACATCTACAATAATCGAGAATTTGAACCTTCCCGTTCTTAATAATAAGCCCTTCTATCTCTCACGGTTGTCTCTTCCTCATTCCCTTATTTGCCTCGGGGCTTACAAGGGTTGTTACTAGAGCCTTCGCCCATTATCGCCTCATAATAATTGTTCACTTCATACTACTAATGAACCGAGTATGGGTAAATTTGTAAATATAATATATTGCATTAAACGATCATCAAAATTATTAGAATAACAGTGATAACACGATAGCTAACAGTTATAATGTCCTAGGAGCAGTAGGGTCTATTCATCTAATGGGAAAACCGTTTACTTTAACGTTGTTTTAATTAAACATGTGTCAATCATTTGGTTAAATTTGAGTTAATTGGTTAGTAATTATTTGCTAGAACAGAATGTCGTTTTAGCAGTGGAAGGCAAATCAGCCATTGAAGATGCACACTTTACATGATTTTTGAAAATGTCTTCAAATGTCTATCGATCCTATCAAGGAGGTGACGAAAATGAGTCCGTTCAAACTGTATACTTATATATATATATATGCATATATATATATATATATATATATATATATATAGATATATATATATATATATATATATATATATATATATGATATAACGAAACTTTCGGGATATTTAAATGTTCTTAAGTTAATAGTTAAAGATCAAGTTCGTTAATAGCTGAAAATCATACCCTGTGGTAGGGTGAGTTCCCCAAAGTAGGGAAATATTCCGTTATTATACTTGTTAAACTATTGGTGCTCTACAATGGTCATTATATTATTCAATATTTCAAATATTAAGTGAGTTATTCGTACTTTCTATTTTCCAGCCTTCACTTATACTTAATGGATTTTTAATTTCTAAGTAAATTCTTACTCACTTCCCGCACGAAGTGTTTATTTAAGGTAACTTTAAATTATTTTAATATATGGTGGAGCATTGAAGTATTTTAATTTTGTATTTTCCTCAAGATGCCACTCTTTTTGTAAAAACGGTTTTCAAAAATAAACATTTAATACAGGAAGACTACGTCCTTCTTTTCTCTTACGAATTTTACTTCTGCTTCCTTCTCTTTCAGAGCTGAAGGAATTCTCTAGTGCCCGATTATCTGATTATTTTTCACTATTACCTTCCATTAAAAATGAATATATTCTTGGATTCAATTAGTCTGAAGTAAAAACATATAATTATAATGCATAATAATAAATAAAATAACTTCACCAAAAAGCCAGGCCTATGAGAGAACATTTACACCCAGAATAAATACTTCAATTTCTATTTTCAGTAAGAAAAATGAATGTGTGTGAGAGAGAGAGGGAGGGATAGTGTGTCTGAGAGAGAGAGATAGAGATCGTGAGTCTGAGAGAGAGGGAGGGATAGTGTGTGTGAGAGAGAGAGAGAGAGAGAGAGAGAGAGAGAGAGAGAGGGAGAGAGGAGAGAGAGGGTGAGAGGGAGAGAGAGAGGGGCGGGGAAAGTGTTGTGTGTGTGGTGAGAGAGGATGAGGGATTAGTGTGTCTGAGAGGGAGAGATAGAGAGGTGAGTCTGAGAGAGAGAGGAGAGGATAGTGTGTGTGTGAGAGAAAGAGAGAGAGACGAGAGAGAATGAGAGGGAGATAGAGGGGCGGGGAAAGTGTGTGTGAGGGTGAGAGGGAGGATAGGAGAGTGTGTAGGGAGTGTGAGAGAGTTTAAGAGATCGTGAGTCTGAGAGAGAGGGAGGTTACGTGATGTGTGAGAGAGGTGAGAGGGAGAGAGGGAGAGAGTGGGGGCGGGGATAGTGTGTTTTAGGGAGAGTGGGAGGGATAGTGTGTCTAGAGAGAGTGAGATGTGAGGGAGGGTTAGTGTGTGTGAGAGAGTGAGATAGAGAGGGGGAGTGTGGGAGTGTGTGAGGGGCGGGGATAGTGTGATTGAGAGGGAGATGAGGGAGGGATATAGTGTGGTCTGAGAGAGAGAGAGAGAGGGTTGGATAGCTTGTGTGTGGAGAGAGAGAGAGAGAGGAGAGGGAGTGGGAGAGATAGTGTTGTCTGAGAGTGAGAGTGTGGGGGGGGGATGGCAAGTGTGAGAGAGAGAGAGAGAGAGTGAGGAGAGAGGTGGGATAGTGTTGTTCTGTGAGTGTGGAGAGTGTGTGGATAGTGTTCTGAGAGTGAGAGTGAGAGGCGGGTATGTGTTGTGTGAGGGTTCGAGAGAGGGAGGGAAGTGTGTCTGCGAGAGAGGGAGGGATTGTGTGTCTGAGAGAGAGAGAGGGAGGGATAGTGTGTGTGAGGGAGAGAGGGAGGGATAGTGTGTATGCGAGGGTTGAGGGAGTGAGTAGTGTGTCTGAGTGAGGTGGGTTTGTGTGTGTCAGGGAGAGAGGGTGGGAGAGTGTGTCTGAGAGAGAGGGAGGGATAGTGTGTCGAGTAGTGAGAAGAGAAGTGGAGGGTGGGTTAGGGTGTGTTTGAGAGAGAGAGTGAGAGAGAGAGAGAGAGAGAGTGTGAGAGAGACGAGGAGTGTGAGATTGAGAGAGAGAGAGAGAGAGAGAGAGAGAGAGAGAGAGAGAGAGAGAGAGGGAGGGATAGTGTGTCTGAGAGAGAGAGAGGGAGGGATAGTGTGTCTGAGAGAGAGAGAGAGGGGAGGTTAGTGTGTGATTTTGAGAGTGAGAGAGGGAGGGAGGGATAGTGTGATATGAGGTGAGGGAGTGAGGGGTGAAGTGAGGAGGGTTAGTGTGTGTAGAGAAGAATAGTGAGTGAGTGAGAGAACAGAGGTGAGAGGATAAGAGGGGATAGTGTGTGTGTGGGATGTGTGTGTGTGTGATATATATGTGTACGTGATGTGTGTGTGTTGAGAGAGAGAGAGAGAGAGAGAGAGAGTGGGAGAGGGAGGGATTATGTAGTGTGTCTGAGAGGGAGAGAGAGTGGAAGGGAGAGTGTGGTGTGAGAGGAGAGAGGTTGAGAGAGAGAGAGAGAGGAGTAGGAGAGAGAGAGGAGACTCTGAGGGAAAGAGAGAGAGAGAGAGAGAGAGAGAGAGAGAGAGGGAGGGATAGTGTGTCTGAGAGAGTGAGAGAGAGGGAGGGATAGTGTGTGTGAGGGAGAGAGGGAGGGATAGTGTGTGTGAGAGAGTGAGTGAGTGAGAGAGAGAGAGTGAGAGAGAGAGAGTGAGAGAGTGTGTGTGTGAGAGAGAGAGAGAGAGAGAGCAGGTTTGGGGAGAGTAGTGGGAGGGGGAGTGAGAGGGAGTTGGATATTAGGAGGAGATTCTCGCGGAGATTCCTCGGCTAATGCCCTGCTGGATACACCCCCCCCCCCTTCCCACAGCCCAAATATTCATACACATGTATATAATAGAAGTGGGCCCCGAGTCGCGAATTCCAGCCCGTCCCTCACCCGCTCCCTATTTATATACACCTAACAAATCTCTACACAAATGAATAGCTTCAGTTAATCTTATAATTGCTCTAGTTTCTCAATGTTATTATCATATCGAAACACAATCGTAAAGGCAAAAGTTTAAATCCTATGAATTCCACGCTCTCATACTGGATTGAGTGGTTTTGGGTACTCGATCTAGAAGAAATTGAAATTACAATAATGGGTTAATGCAATCAACAAAGGTCTGGAACCCAGATTAATTTTCGCAGAAATGAAAAGGTATATTTGTGTCGATGAAAGCCATAGCTAAACTACACAAGAATATTAATTCACTGGAATTGTCTATTCAACTTAATTAGTGTTTAATTGTTTGAATATCTACCAACATATAAGAGGCAGAGAGGTAGATAGACAGACAGAGACGGAGTGTGAGAGAGAGAGTGAGTGGGGGAGAGAGAGAGAAAGTGATTATTTAGAGCATGACGTTTTTATCTATAATAATCATACCAAAATTAGAAGGTAATATGAATTGTTCGTACTAAATTAGATAGTTTTTTCAGTATAAACGCGTATAATAGCAATAAAATGTAATGAAACTCGCTTTATAAATCAATATAACTCTCTCTCTCTCTCTCTCTCTCTCTATATATATATATATATATATATATATATATATATATAGAGAGAGAGAGAGAGAGAGAGAGAGAGAGAAAAAATCAAAAAAATCAATGTACAGACAGAGGTTACAATTTTATATTATATATATATCTATATATATATAAAATTGTAACCTCTGTCTGTACATTGATTTTTTTCGCGAAATTTCACGATAACTTTTCGTTTCACATGTCATAGACACCATAACTGCATTTTGTTTCTTTGGTGTCTGTTTTGTTTGTTTGTTTGTTTTATTTGTTTGTTTGTTTATTTGTTTGTTTGTTTGTTTGTTACCTTTTCACGCATATAAACGGCTGAACCGAATTTTATGAAACTTGGTATGTATATTACTACTAGCCCAACTTAGACTTTAGGCTATATTAATGTTCTCTAAAGACGAAACAGGAGTGGGGGTTATAAGGGAGGCCTGAAATTAAAATAAGCGATATTTCATTTTCTATTGCTTTTTTCAGCAAATATGCTCATAACAAAGTTGTTTATTTTGTAATTTAGAGTAACTTTTGTTATATGCACTTTTGCGTATACGGAAGTATAAATGAGTTATACGCTAAACACTATAGCGGGAGTCCACAATTTTATTTGGCATAAATAGACTCAACCGAACTAAAACAAAAACTCGCTGTGTGAATTAATACTAACGATTTACTTATAATAAGCCATACTAAACATTTCTAGGGACGGGCAGGAGTGGGGTTATAAGGGAGACCAGAAATTAAAAATAGCGATATTTCGTTTCCTATTGCTTTTTCAGCAAATATGCACATAACAAAAGTTGTTTATTTTGTTATTTAGAGTAACTTTTGTAATATGCACTTTTGCCGTATACGGAAGCATAAATGAGTTATACGCTATAAACTAAAGTGGGAGTCCACAATTTTTATTGGCCACTAAAAACTCAACCGAATTAAACCAAACTGGTTATGTGAATTAGTACTAACGCCTTCATTATAAATAAGCTATACGTAACATTTCTAGGGACGGGGCAGGAGTGGGGGTTGTAAGGAACGCCTGAAATTTATAATAGTGATATTTCGCTTCCTATTGCATTTTCGGCAAATATGCACATAACAAAAGTTGTTTATTTTGTTATTTAGAGAAACTTTTTTTTTTATATAACACTATCATCGTATACCGAAATAATTAAGACGTTATACGCTAAAAATTATAGCGGGATACTACAACAATTTTATTTGGCACAAAAGACTCAACCGAACTAAATAAAACACTCATTATGTGTTTAGCACTAACGCCTTCCTTATAATAAGCCATTCTAACATTTCTAGGGAACGGGCAGGAGTGGTGGTTATAAGGGAGGCATGAAATTAATAATAATGATTTCCTATTGGGTTTTCGGCAATATGCACATATCAAAATTTGTTTATTTTGTTATTTAGAGAAATTTGCTCAACACTTCTTTTCAATATGAACTACCAGGTACCTCACCTGAAAAATAATTAATTCAAATGTATATCAATATTTTCTCCTTAATAATTCAAATCTATGCATAATGCACAGGAGACGGGAAAATATGACAATATGCAGGACAGTGAAGTTTTACATAAAAAAATAATTTTATTATTAACAAATGCCAACAACGGGTATATTACCTCCTAACACTGGAACGGGTAAATGTCAAAATATTGTGCAATGTAAAGCCTTGCCAAAAAAAATACCATCACCATTCAGCCTCAAATGAATTCCCGGGCGAAGCCCGGGTATCTGAGCTAGTATATATATATAAAATATATATATTATATATATATATATATATAAAATTGTAACCTCTGTCTGTACATTGATTTTTTTCGCGAAATGCACGATAACTTTTCGTTTCACATGTCATAGACATCATAACTACATTTTGTTTCTTTCGTGTTCTGTTTGTTTGTTTGTTTTTGTTTGTGTGTTTATTTGTTTGTGTTTTTGTTACCTTTTCACGCATAAACTGCTGAATCCGAATTTTGGAAACTTGGTATGTATATTAACTACTAGCCCAACTTTAGACTTTAGGCTATATTAATATTCTCTAAGATGAACAGGAGTGGGGTTATAAGGGAGGCCTGAAATTAAAATAATAGCGATATTTCGATTCCTATTGCTTTTTCAGCAAATATGCACATAACAAAAGTTGTTTATTTTGTAATTAAAGTAACTTTTGTTATATGCACTTTTGACGTATACGGAAGCATAAATGAGTTATACGCTATAAACTAAAGCGAGGAGTCCACAATTTTATTTGGCACTAAAGACTAAACCGAATTAAACCAAACTCGGTATGTGAATTAGTACTAACGCCTTCATTATAATAAGCCATACTAACTTTTCTTAGGGACAGGCAGGAGTGGGGATTATAAGGGAGGCCTGAAATTAAAAATAGTGATATTTCGTTTCCTATTGCTTTTTCAGCAAATTATGCACATAACAAAAGTTGTTTATTTTGTTATTTAAAGTAACTTTTGTTTTATTCACTTTTTGTCGTATAGAAAAGTATAAACGAGATATACACTAAAATCTAAAGCGGGAGCCAACAATTTGTTGGGCACTAACGATTTGAACGAACTTAGCAAAAACTCGGTTTGTGTGAATTGCATTAATTCTTCATTGATTATAAGCTATATTAAAAATTTTAGGTTCAAAGGGGATTGGGGATTATAAAGAGTGGCTGAAATGAAAAACTCGGTTTTTCTTTTTCTATTTGTTTTTCGGCAAACATGCACATAACAAAAGTGGTTTACTTTATATTCAAGAATTTAAATAATGGGGTGCGAGACTTGTTAGGTTCGGCATTATTTGGAGGGAGGTTAAGGGGGGGGGGTATATTATATATATATCGATATATTTCATGTGTGTGTCCGACCTACGCTTAGGAAAAGTTTGTAAATTATTGGAGACCCAATTTTCAAAAATAATCAAAATTTTTATTTTGGCTTTTGGAAAAATCTTTTTATTTTACTTGCCATATGAAAGGCCACGATTAACAGAGTAAAATTACACCCCTTCCATTTTCTACGTTTAATTAGAAGAGTTTCTAGAGCGCTTAAAAAAAACCGTCCGGCGTTTTTCTGCATTTTTTTTTTCAACATTTTACGAAGCCGTTATTCGGAAACCAATTGAGTTAAAAAATTAGCATTTGAATTGTTTCTAACTCTCGGTACCTAGTACCAGTATACAATATTTTAGGAAATTTTAAAATGGCCAGGTAGAATGAGTGTGTTGAACAGACGTGGAATAACCCTTTTATTATAAGGCAAGGGAAGTTAATATATGATAGAACACTGTACAATTTTTATAAATTATTCAGTTTAACTTATATTGTTACTGTGTTAGAATTTAAATGGTTATGTATGTCAAAGATTCAGAAAATTCCACAGCAGGCTCTCCAATCATCCTAATCCAGTCCTAGCCCTTTCCAGTACCACTCATCCATATTCCCCTCGACGGCGCCTCAAGAGACATTGGCCCAGAGATCTCCTATAGAAGTGTAAAGTGAAGTGATAGCAGTGGCTATTTTCTTATCAAGTGCCATTCCTCCTTAGCTCTTGACTTCCTTGTCAGGCAGAGAGAGGCTGCTCCTCTCCTTGTGGTGAAGGAGTGTAACTTCTGTCGAGAGTGATGGAGGACGATTGTATTGTACATTCACATTACCAAATGCATTTAAATGAAGACTGTAACATTCTTAATAAAATTAAAATATATGTTAAAATGCGCATATTGTTGAGCTTAAATTGTTCATAATTTTGTGCTTTTCTGAAGATGCTACTGCTGTAATGAAACCGGTTGTTAAACATAATCATTTAAGTCAAGAAGACAACGTATTTTTCCCCCCTAATCGTTGGACACTGCAACATCGATCAGTCAACATTATATAGGAATATTAATGGTACACATATTTGCTTAAAGAGAAACACATGAATTCAGTATAATTACAATCAAAACAAAATTTATGGAAGCATCAATATTACGAGTTTGTCATTTCAAGTCAGGAGGACGGAAGCTTCCTTGAGAATTCTATGCACTCCCTTGGCCGCCTTAATTAACTTATCTCTCAATCAAGGGTGTGGAGCAAGTCGCGAACTACTAGGCAAAGCCTTCTCGGAATTTAAGAGAAGTTCAATGGGTCACGTCTCAGAAGCTATTGGGTATATGCATCTAATTTTGAAATCTCTCTTCACGTAAGGAATAACTCTAAAGTTGCTTATTTCTCATTATGAAATGTAACATATAACAAAATATGTTAATATTTAAATGTGGGAGTTGAGATAAATTTTCAAGGAGTCTGAAAACGCGATGCCATTCATCGGATATACTTAGTTTAACTTCATTAAAAAGGTCGCCATGTAACATTTGAGGATCCTTTTTCAGCTGTATTGAGCCCATTTTTATTTCTTCGTTTTGTATCTGTAATCAAATACTAATAAACTCTCTGTCGAATGATCATTGGACACATAGATTATCGAGAGACAACCCACTTAAAGACGATTATTAAATCAGAATTAAAAATAAAAAAAAAAACTTTATAATTAAAATAACTGTTCTATAATTTATAAATCACAAAATACTTAACGGGAGGCCACTCATTATATATAAATAAAATATTTAATGCTTGGAAACCGTTTATCGCTATTCGCTGTTCATACTTGAGTAGGTTACCTTAGGCATTCTGTTTGTTTTGTTATCGGAAAATGTGTGATCGTTTATTAATTTGGGATACACCCAAAACTGTAGAAGTAGCTGTTTAATTTCTTCAATCAAAAGAGTTGTTGACCGTTACAAAACAGTGTCAGAATGGACATGAAATGCGGTTATATTTCAAGGAAGACAAACCATTTTGGCAGTACAATATAAGGCAAAATGTCGAGGGGACCACTTTATGCAGCTAATCCGCGATATCGTCCAGTTTTCGGCTAACTATAATTTCTTTCATTTTATCATTCAAATAAATTGTAGAAGATACATTTTAAATAATCTAGTGATTTCTGTAAATTCTGATTTAATAATCGCCATAAAATGGATGGCCTCGCGAAAATCGATAAGTACCGTGAATTGAAATGTATTGTTGGAGTAACCCGCTTTTTGAGCTTTATGTCATTGTGTGTTTCTAGGTATAAAACAAACACACATTCAGAGAATTATCGATATATGGTTATATAGACAAAAACCTTTCTAGGGGCGTATTTCTCTTCAGTTGTCATCTTTAGCACATTCCACATTTCCATTCAGAATTATTTCATTTTTTCTGAATTACCCTTATTTTATGGGCTTTTAGCATATGAGTAATAATAGTCCGTAACTTAAATAAATAGATTGAACTAGATTAAACAGAATGGATCTTAATTCACACTTGACTAAAATTCCTGAAAGTATTACAAGTAAAAACAAATTGTATCACAGTCCCTATTAAATTAAATCCCTTTGATTACACTGATAAACATAAAAAACTTTCGGCCAATATTATGGTATCCAAAACAATTGATACATGCTGATTAAAAATATGCAAACCGTTTGCCTCTATCACCTACCGTTTTTGAGATATCGGACATTAATCATTTATATATGTTTAACATTGTATCAAGGCAAACAACTCGCAGACAATATACAGTAGGGGATATATTACTGAATACAGTACCAATTAACGTAAACTATATAACATCATCTACTTTAAGGTATAAAATACATACGTATAACATAAAGTTCCTTAATTTAAAGTTAGTTTGGTTTGAATTTCTCGGCAGTAGAGTTGCGTTTGTATTGAGCATTTGGGATGCTGGGCTGAAGCATCCAGCAGTAGTCAGCCAACATTTCTCTGATAGGGTGACTCCATCACCGAAATGTCCTGATGAAAACGTTCGCCATGTTCATCACTGACAGAACCTAGGTTCTCGGGAAACAACCGACTTCAATACCTACAGTGCATCTTTTTCAGTATTGCTGAGTAAGTCTTCGAAGTGACTGCCTGCAATGATCTTCCTTATTTGTGGTCCTTTGATCACACCTTCTTTCACTTTCGCATAACTCAACTCTGGAAACTTGTTGGATAGGCACCGAAATGAATCTGAGTTGTTGTTTGTGCCTTCAC
>CM032233.1:107380000-107402500 GCA_019009955.1 Riptortus pedestris
GATGTAGCAGCCAGAGACGCCCACCTACTCGCCTCCATCACCCCAACAACAATTACATCTACAGAGCTCTATCAACCACTCAAAGAAGATGTTGATAAAATCTGGCAACATATGTGGAACGGAACCCAGAACAGTAAACTAAAAACTATTAAACCCTCTATCTGTCCATGGAAATATTCGACAAGAGAAGAGATGAAGTCGTATTAGGAAGACTCGGAATAGGATACACAAGATTGACCCATGGTTATCTTATGACAAAGATCAATCGCCGAATAGTGGGAAGTGTATCACAGACTTGACTATCTACCACATATTGATGGAATTTCATACGTATGCAAATATTCGAAACGAATGTAATATTACCAATAATATAGCAGTGGCCCTTGGGGATGACCTAAATTGTTTAATTTTGTGAAATGTTTTATAATTACAATACAAATTTACAAAAAATACAATATTGACAATTTACATAAATACAGTTTACTCTCAAAATTTAGGTATTTAACCAAAACGAGTTATAGATATTACAGAGCGATGTAAGTAGTCGTTTTTTGACCATAAAACCTTATGAAACAAACAAAACAAAAGTAATCGCACACACACAAATACACACATACACAGAATCAATAAAATTACCGCAGACGACATTCGTATAGTCTTGGTCACCAGGGGGCACCAAAATATGTAATGGAAATTAATGGTAACTTTATTTTTATTATGTCTCTTCATTCCATGTGACGTCTCCGCATCAACATAGTGGGAGTTTTCACGACTTAGGAATATGAATGAAGCTTGTGATAGGCACCGGACTGGGGCTGTTTTTAAGGTAAAGCAGTGCGAATTACTTATACTTTAGGAGCAGTTCATTTCAATTTGCTTCGATGCGTATATATCTCGCTTACGTGGTAATAGTGTCTCAGGGATTATAGACGGTAACGCTGGACCCCTATTGTGGGAGGTTTCACAGCCCCAGGCCCAGTTCACAAGCCGCAGCTCGGTTCAAAAATTACAACAATATACTTGGAGCACCATTAATTGTTGAAACTACAAGTGGAAATATTCCAAAATACAAATTGACTTGATGCTAGGTGCTCCAACAATCAAGCTGTGAAATATGATGTTTTAAAAGCTACCGAATATATTATAAAGTCATCATATAAACTATACAAGAATACGATCATACTGGCAACACGACTCTCATTTACTCAATATGTATCACAACTATACCCCCCCACGACCCACTCACAGAAAACATTAGACAAAATATTCTGGAAGTTATACATTTAAATCTACACATACACATAGACTGGATAAATGCCCATTCAGGAAATATTGTAAACGAACCACGCAGACACGTTAGCAAAGGAAGCAGCTCAAGATACAACACCAATCCCAGAAATCTCTCTCGTACCACTGTCATACATTAAAATAGATTTACGTACCGACGCATTACATAAATGTAACAGAGAATGGACGACATGTAACAAATCTTTCAGGTAACGTCAATACATACCAAATATAACTCACAACAACTACAACAAAATTAAGAGTCACCGTCACAAATGAATACGATTTCTAACGGAACACGGACAGACAGGACATTATTTAACAAGATTTAAAATTCAGGTCAATGACAAATGTACTTGCGACATACAGACAGCAAAAACGTTTTTGCATATACTCTATGACTGTTCAACATTTAATCAAAATAGATCAAATTTCATAATGAGCATAATTTTAAAAAGAGGCGATTGGCAAGAACCACTAATAAAGGCCAATAAATAAAATAAAGGTTGAGTAAAAATAAAAGTAATGTTTGTGAAAAAAATAAACCAAAAAAATATATATAATAAGATATAAAATAAAAATATAAATTAAAGTGAAAGGAATGAAAATGAAAGAATTTATTAGTGTTTTCAACTCTCAGTAATTCTTATGATGCAATTTTCATTTTAAATTATTATATCACTAAAGACCTCATGCTCAATTTACATTGCTAGTCTTGGTTCATTGTAGTTCTTGCTAAGGAATAAATATAGATTAGATTATATGATGACATCTTTAGGGAAATCTGTTTAACCCTTTTGGAACGGAATTCTGTGCATTATTGATCACGCTTTTTCTATCCTAAAAATCCAGCTAAATGTTCCTTCCATGTCAAATGTAAAAAAAGTGCTCATTACAATTCAACTAAACATTTGAGATGTGATTCATACAGCTATGATGTCCTTTATTACAGTTAATTCCCTTAATTGGAATAATTATCATCTGAATTATTCCGACATAAATCCATTATATATTTAGAGAAAAAATTGGACTTAAATTGATTAACTATGGGTACCATGGAGACTAATGATTATATACAATGAAGCGGTACTTCCGTACGTTTATTTTGAAACAATCAGGTCAATTATTTTATTTGAGATAATTCAATTTTGCTGCATTAACTCTTGACAGGTCAGGGATACTTGATAGTTAATTTTTTTTTTGCCTTTTATATTTAAACTCGATGCATAGCTTTTTAAGGGAATTTTAAAGCTTTATAGAATTTTTCTTTCCTCTTATTTTTGTCTATATTTAAAGTTATCTGTTATTAGCAAGGAATTTATTTGGTGAAGGAATTCATTAAATAAAATCCTTAGCCCCACCCTGGTTAGAAAAGGGTGGTAACCTGTAGATAACCCGTCCCAATTAGCCTTAGTTCCAAAAAGTGGACGATAATAAATAATTTAATAATTTTATCTGTTATTCAGAAAAGTGGGGGGAATTAATGTTCTAAATAAACAGGAAGTAATTATTTTGTTTTAGCAGAGTCTTTTGTTCTTCCTAGAAATATGAAGGGAAGTGATAATATAAAAATATTATTTCAAGTTTCCTGGTAAGTAAAGGTATTGAGAATTTTAAAGAAAATTTAATGCTGCTAACTGCTGCAGAATTACTTTTGAAGCCGTTATCATTACGGAATCACAACAGAAGTGAACTTGACTTGCTCAAGGAATTACTGTGGTAACCTTTACACAATTTCTTTTTCTTCTATCGTAAGAATAAAACTCATTAATTTCTGACAACAGATATTTGCTCCCAAAGAAAGATATTTTTTCAACATGAGCATGGAAAAGCGTCTACAATTTTTGAAGGAGAAAGAACATTTTTCTGAAGAGGGTAGCAAGATCTAGAAGGAAGAGTGCTTTTATTCAATGGTTAAATACATCCAAGATTGAAGCATAATGGAGTAGACGATCTTATAATCATAGATAGGAAAATGGGAACTTAAAAATAATCACGCCACGCAACACCGTCTGGGTTGAGGTTTTATAAGTTCGAAATTCGTTTTCTAACATGCCGATTGCCCAAATCACACTGTAAAAGAGTGTTTCGTAAGAAAAGAACAGAAAGCATGGAACGACTGACTCAGAGTTGGCTTTAATTTTTAGGAACATATGTAGAAAAGTTTTGAAAGTGAAGTAATTAGGAGGCCACCAAATTCTCTGAAAGACTTGTAGAGAGTCTCTAATAAGGACGGCAGAAGCTACCCTATTGGTCGAAGAAATGCCTCTTTGAATGATTATAAATCTCTGAAAAGTGTATGTGATGCAAGTAGAACAAACTAAAAATTGTGACGAATAAATTTATTGTTTTTGAATTTCTGCACATCCCCTTCGCCACCCCCTTAAAACTAAAACCAAATTGACAAAATACTGTGAACATTGAATCAAGATGTGTAAAAAAAATAGTTCCATTTCTTAAATTTTTTGTGGAATATTGGCTCATAATGTATTAAGAAAATAATGAAAAGTAAAATAATACTCAGCAGATTGTCTTAATAAAGTTGTGTTTTATCCAAAATCTGTCAAGTAAATAATTCAAATCCCAAATTGTTTTAGAATACATTTGAAGAAAATGAAGAAGGGGTTGTGAAACCTGGACCAATTGTAGCCTCAGAGTATAACCATATCAGTTATTCGTTATACAATTAAATTACACTCTACTATTTTAAAATTGTACTAAACGGATGATATCTTCTTTTGTATGTAGTGTTCAAACTGCTTAGTCTAAATGAAAAATCATCTATTCCAGAATATTGAGAAATTCGAAACCACCTGAAAATTGCTTAAATGATAGATTATCAATAGCTCGTCGAAATGAAGTAACCACAATATTCTTGGGACAATGTACTCGCGTTAAATATGTTTTTTTTTTCTTTAAGTATCTCTAATAGGTGTGAAAAAAGTAGAGGTTGAAATAAGAAAAAGTCCGTCTCGCAGGGGCTGCGTAAACTAAGCAGATTTCCCACGTGAAGTTTAACAATAGAGAAATCTGCCTACTAATAACGGTAGAAGTAACGTATCTCTAAACCAATTCACTAGGGACGAACAGTTACGTAAACGGCCGAACTAGCTTTCGGCGGAAAGTCACGAATATAGCCGACTTCTGCTGACCACACACACTTAATAAAAATGCAAATATCTCGGTTAATATTCAAGATAGAGAATAAATGTATAGAACAATATTTATAGTAACTTTAATTTGCAATAAGATTAATTCCTTAAAATTTATCGATTCGGCGCATAATAACGGAGATATTTCGAATTTTCAAAAATCGCCCCCTCTAAACCTCCCTTCCCACTGGTCCGATTTCAGCCATTACCGAACTTGATCTTTCTTTTTATGTAAAACGATTAAATATCGAGTTTGGTAACGATCAAACAAAAATTGCGACCGCTAGAGCGTGAACAGACAAATATATATAATTTTGAACGGACCACATTTTCGTCATCTCCTGGATAGGATCGATGGGCATTTGAAGAAATATTTCGAAAATCGCGTCATGAGTGCAACCTCAATAGCTGATTTACCTTAAGGGAAATCTGCTAAAAAGCTAAACTTCAGTCACTTTTATATCAGTCAATTTAACATCTAATAAAATAAAAATGGATTCTACACGTGTTTTTGATTGACGCTTAAAAATACGTGGGCAAAGAACTAAAAAAGAAAATTGTAGGAATTGAAGAAACTGGGAGTGTGTGAGAAAGAGGAGGAGAGAGAGTGTGAGAGTAAAAGAGAGAGAGAGAGTTTATAAATTGAAATGATTGTGGCAAACAATAAAGAAGTTGGAATAACCACTACCACCAGTGCCAAACCTCCATCCATATTATCACTACACCTATAACTCCACCTAGTCCTTGATCATCATTACATATATAACTCGAACGCCACTATATCATTAAATAAGTATCACCCAGCTCCAAAAATGAATCCGTCTGTAACTTCGATATCAGATGTGAAATAGACAATCATACTGTCGCTGTTTTAGCAGATTTCCCTTCAGGGAAATCAGCTATTGAGGTTGTACTCATTTTTCTTCAAATGTCCATCGATCCTACCTAGTAGATGACGAAAATGAGGTCCGTTCAAAACTGTATATATATATATATATATAATCGTTACCAAACTCGATATTTAGCCGTTTTATGTAAAAAGAAAGATCAAGTTCGTTAACGGCTGAAATCGGACCAGTGAGGGGGGTTTAGAGGGGAGGATTTTCGAAAATTCGAAATATCTCCGTTACTATACGTCGGATCGAAATATTGTACAGAATCAATCTTATTGAACATTAAATTTACTATAAATATTGTTATATACATTTATTCTCTATCTTGAATATTAACCGAGATATTTGCATTTTTCAGTTTTCAGCAATCAGCAAACCGCCACTTCTACTAATGTTACATTAACAATACTCTGCTACATAATAAATCACATTATTCGAAGTTTAAATACCAAAAATTGTATTCAAGAGACCTTTATTATACGAGATACATGCAAATATGTCCTGGTGACCCCCCCCCCCCGTCTTAAGGTTTTGGACTACTAAAATTTGATTGATGGAGATAACAATTATTCTGACTTATTATTAAGTACAGTACTAGATATAGTGAATAGTTCTCAATAAAATTAATATTTTATATTCTTATATATTTCAGTAATTGTTTTTCTTTCTGGTGTGAGGCGGGCAGACCCGTTTGTTTACATTTCTAACCTAACGCTTCCTGTCGGCAGGTTATTGAAATTGGATGAAACATTTCTTATTACCGTTTGTATTTATTCTCGGTGGTGTTGTGTTAAGAGTATGTAGATTTATCTATTACTAAACTTCACGTGGGAAATCTGCTTAGTTTACGCAGCCCCTGCGTGACGGACTATTCTTTCTTCCCCTAAAGGAAATCTGCTAATAAACAGTACATACATACGTATACTCATACATAGAGGGAGGAAATTAAACCTGATGGCTGAAAACTCAGTACCCGATTATCCTGAAAATAAATTTGCTTAAAACAGCAACAGTATGATTGTCTATTTCACATCTGATATCGAACTTACAGACGGATTCATTTTTGGAGCTGGGTGATACTTATTTAATGATATAGTGGCGTTGGAGTTATATATGTAATGATGATGAAGGACTAGGTGGAGTTATAGGTGTAGTGATAATATGGATGGAGGTTTGGCAGGGCTGCTATTGTCAGGGGGAAGGGGATTATCCCGAGAGAGGCTAGGTGCAGGAGGTATTGCCGGCGATGTAGGGATTTTCTCTGTCTGATGTAAATCTATTAAGAGCAATTTTACGGAAGATCGCACTCATATCTTCCACTTAGTCAATTAAAAGCCCCCTGCCTATCCAATTATAGGTGAGGCTTTCCACTATAGTGCTTAGCATAATCTCTGCTATATTATTCCCAAATACTGCACTGGTGCTAGTGGTTATTCCAACTTCTTTATTGTTTGCCACAATGACACTATCATTTTAATTTATAAACTCTCTCTCTCTCTTTTACTCTCTCACTCTCTCTCCTCCTCTTTCTCACACACTCCCAGTTTCTTCATTTCCTACAATGTTCTATTTTAGTTCTTTGCCCACGTATTTTTATGCGTTAATCAAAAGCACGTGTAGAATCCATTTTTATTTTACTAGATGTTAAATTGACTGATATAAAAGTGACAGAAGTTTAGCTTTTTAGCAGATTTCCCTTAACGGAAATCAGCTATTGAGGTCGCACTCATGAAGCGATTTTCGAAAAATTTCTTCAAATGTCCATCGATCCTATCCAGGAGATGACGAAAATGATATATATGTCCGTTCAAAATCATATATATATTTGTCTGTTAACGCTCTAGAGGATGCAATTTTTTTTTTATCGTTGCCAAACTCGATATTTAACCCTAGAATGGTAGTGATATTATTTCCCGCTTAATGGTATTGATACGTAAATTTTACGTGTGCAACTGGTAATTGGTGAAATTATCCAAAATTTGTTAATGTTGGTGACTATTTTTTTATTTTATTAAAACATACACTTATCTTTAACTTATATCTACATTAATATCTAATAATGTGCACGACATTCCTTTCAGGCGCTTTGTTCGAAACACGTTTCGGAGGTTGTGTGCTCCATTCATATCCATTCTTACCAAGCACAACCCCACCTTCTACATTTATTGTGACTGGTCTGTCAATATTGTGTGGTTGAGAGGTTTTAGGTTTTTTTTTCCTCTGTGTTTGTTCTCTTTCTTCGATTGCCTTGATGTCTTCTAAAATGTTCTCACTCTCATCGCTATCTAGCCCACTCTGTGTTGCAATTATTTCCGAAGGCTCAACCTCCTCATCACTTGGAGAATACTCCGGATCATCATCGCTGTCCTATAATTGTCATTTTCCCCATCTGAGTCACCGGAGAGTTCTTTCAACAAATTTCTTCATCCAACGAATATTTTTTCTCCATTTTTCCGAAACTATAAACAGATTATTTATATTCTTTTTATACATCTTTGTCTTTCTTATATTCAAAAATAAAAGTTAAAAACATTAAGAGAAAATAAATTATAATATAAAAAATAAATTGGAAGAAAATAAATTGAGAATAACATTAACTAAGTTATGGCATAAAAACCGGTTATTAGTAGCGATACGTAAATTTTACGTGCCAAAAAGTTGCGGTTAATGGTATTGATACGTAAATATTACGTGTCGTTTTTATTTCAAAAAATAGTATTAGATGAGTGTGAAGGTTCACTTAGCTGCACTTGGCGGAGGTCAAGTCCGAACTGTCTGGAGGACTCATAGCTGAGAGGTGGGGGTGGTGGGGTCATTAACGGCCCTTTGATAACAGTTCAAACCAGATCATACGTAATTTTTACGTTCACTACCATTCTAGGGTTAATCGTTTTATGTAAAAAGAAAGATTAAGTTAATGGTTGAAATCGGACCAGTGAGAAGGGGGGGTTTAAATGGGGAGATTTTTGAAAATTCTAAATATCTCCGTTATTATGCGTCGGATCGAAAAATTGTAAAGAATCAATTTTGCATTAAGTGTGTGTGGTTGGCAGAAATCGGCTATATTCCCGACTTTCTGCCGAAAATATTCCATCCCTCCCCAACCCCTCCAGGTTTTGATTAGTGATTTATTTATTTATAGCCATTTACGTGTACGCCAATAAGTTGTTCTCTTGCGTTTTTTATATATAATTTATTTATTTAATATTTTTTTCCTTGCAGGTATTCTATAGTTGCCAGTATAATTATTTTAATTTTGATTCATTCTTAAAATAGTATTGGATGTTTTTTCACTTCTTTTTAGTAGATTTCCTTTAAGAGAAATCAGCTATTGAGGTTGTACTCATGGCGCGATTTTCGACATTTTTCTTCAAATGTCCATCGATCCTACATAGCAGATGACGAAAATAAGGCCCGTTCAAAATTATATATATATATATATATATATATATATATATATATATAACTCTAGCGGTCGCAATTTTTCTCTTATTGTTACCAAACTTGATATATATTCGTTTAATATAAACAGAAAGATTAAGTTCTTTAACGGCTGAAATCGGATGAGAGGGGGGGGGGAGGGTTAGAGGCGGAGAATTTCAAAAATTCCTAATGTCTCCGTTATTATGCGTTGGATTGACAATCTTATTGCAAATATCATGTTCTATAAATATTGCTATGTACATTTTTTCACTGTCTAGATTATTAATCGAGATATGTGCATTTTTTAGTTTTTGGTCTTCAGTAAACCCCCACTCTTACTCATCTCATATTAACAATATGCTATTATGTTATGAAGCACTTTATTTGAAGCCTAAATACCAAATTTTGTTCTCATTGGACTTTTACGTTTTGAGGTAAATGAAAATATGTAAGGCTCGTGGGAAATCTGCCTAGTTAACGAAGCCCCTGCTTGCCGGACTTTTAATAGTATATTGTAATGTATGATTTTAAATTGCCCCATTAGTATAAGACTGTATATCCTAGTTTGAAGTCGTTTTCGTGGCTTTATAGACTACCAACGGATTAGAGATCACCCTTAGGTGTTTATGACTTTTTTCTTATATTTCTCTTTTGATTCTAGTATTTCTGAAGAACTCTGGAAGAGAACTTCCTAAAGTGAATAACAGTAGTGGCGTCATGGAAAAGTGTGGTCTAATGTCTTCCACAATAAGACACACAGCTAATGAAGAGAAAGAAGACTTTTGTTGAAATAACAATGGACAATGGTTATCCATTACATGGAATATATATTTCGCCGAAGCTTCATGAATTAGAAACTACTCACAATATAAAAATGCAGCATGTGGAGGCTGACAGGAGGACATAATATTTAGATTATAACAGTCCTTGTCAGAGTAGCTAAATATAACTATTTACCTATCATCCATCCATTCTGTGTCAACTCTAAAAGCGACATTGATTATTGTTGAAAATGTTTATTAGTTAGAAAAAGTATTAAAATAAAACTTATCAGTCAAATTAGGATTTCGTCTTGTGAATACAATAGCTGATTTATCTTAAGGGAAATCTACTAAAAAGAAGTGAAAAAACATCTAATACTATTTTAAGAATGAATCAAAATTAAAATAATTATACTGGCAACTATAGAATACCTGCAAGGAAAAATATATTTAATTAATTATATATAAAAAACACAAGAGAACAACGTACTGGCGTACACGTAAATGGCTATAAATAAATAAATCTCTAATGAAAACCTGGAGGGGTTGGGGAGGGATGGAATAATTTCAAATAACTCCTTAGGCCTCTAGTGGTTTCGTAGACAAATAAAAAGTCCTGTTAGGTTTAACCCTCGGTCGGGCGCGTCAAAAATATTCCGCCTTCGGGCGCGTGTATCCCAGAAATACAACCTCAACCGTTTTTACGGAAATACACTTATTTAATATATATTTTGCACTAAAATGTTCAGTGTGTAATTAGAAATCATATCTGAGGAAGTATTTGTTTGAAAGCAGTAAACAATTTTCAAAATTGACACGTACTATAATAAAAAAAAGTCATGGTAGATAATATAATCAAGTTGGTTATAGATTCATTGTTATTAAAACCGTGAGTCATACAATATTTTCTTGAATAAGTTCTTCTGAAAGCTCTTGTACGAGTATGAGCAAAATAATAGAAAAATTGGGTTATATAATTCCATTCAACAAAGAGAAAGTTAATTGATGTATATATTTATGAAAAAGAGATTTCAAAAAAACTTAAGAGATCGGGCGCGTGGTATCTAGGAGATTAATCTGAATGACAGGTGAAACACACGACTCCATCAAACGCAGTGACACTACTGACCTTGAGGGGGGGGACCTCTAAAGCACATAACTCGAAGCACTACACCACCACTCTCTGCTAGGAGGAGTGCCAAATATGTTTCTAGAAACCGTGTATCTGAGAGATCACGCGCCCGACGGAGGGTTAAACTTATATTTCTAAATAAATAAAATTAAAACTTCCTTTTGAGGAGGAATATTTATAGTTGGCAACACAAGGACTATATACACTATTTAGAAAGATAATATCTCTTAACATCGGCATAAAACAACCACAGTAAACACACAAAAACGCTGCTGGGGCACTAGCCTTTCATTCACACAAGATATGGCCAAGGTTGAGGTTTTTTGGCGGTCTTCTTTATAGCCAACGATTCTTATACTACCTCTAGGTAAACGACAATCCGGAAGCTAGTCGCCACTACAGACACCTGCATCATTCTACATCATTTCTCCAGAAAGATGTGGGTTGATCCAAAGTTTCCTATCCTTTTCGCCACTTTCCGTCGACGCCCTCTCTGGGTCCAGCAACTGCCATAAGGCCTAAAAGATAGCTACTGATGTTAGCTCACTCATACTAGATGTGACGGAGGACTCAAGTTGTAATCCACTTCCATTTGACTCACCCCAGAATATCCCATGTAAAGCTGGGTCGCCGGCTGAACCTTCCCTTAACTTAACAGGCTTACTTTAGCCGAACAAATTGTATTCTCCTTACCATAAAAGTTATTTCCCGAAAGTCCTGTGCGCCAATGATTACCTAGATCTGCAATTTTCATTTAAAGGAATATTTCACTAAAAATCTCATGTTCAGCATGCGGTTCTTGTCTTGTCTCTGTAGGAAATTATTAAGACAGTAACTCGTGATAGAACATGAGATGATCTCATTGTCATTCCAGCTCCTGCGGAACGGATTTTCCAACACACAATTAGATATCAATCAACACATAGACACTTATTGACAAGGACTGATAACCCAATATGCAAATACTACAATGAACACCTTACGATAAAACAAATACTGACAGACTGCATCCAACGGAAAAATCTTCACATACCCTACGATATGACAGAACTATTAACTGACAGCAGCCAATATATTCTCCAAATACTAACATATCTAAAACACATAAACATTTACAAAAACATATAGTACAAAATAGAATAGGTCTACAGCATACTTAAAAAGATTTAAAAGGGTTAACTTTTGTTATATTCTTTAGACAAAGCTTGGATATGAGAAACAATCTGTTATTAAAGAATTGGTACTTGTGTATTATATCCACCACATGCTAGTTACATTGTAGAGTGCGCTGCTGTTTTAAGTAGTACGATTGCTCGCCGGCAAAAGAGGTTATAATTATATTATAACCTTCTAAGGAATTATAATGCTACAAAAAAATAAAACACAATTTTTAACAATAAAACATTTTATTTGATAGATATAGAACTATTAGAATAGCTCTATATGGCAGGGATAGTTCTACATGGAAGGGATGCTCTATATGGGATATAATAGCTCTATAGGGATTTAGAACACTTTTGACTCCTAGGCAAAATATTTCTCTCCTGTAAATATTTCACTGCCTCTTCTTCACTTTTTGGCAAATCCCAAAGAAGCATTTTTAAACGAATAAACAAGAAACACTAAACAGCACAATAAACAGCAAACGCAACGAAACCAAAAGATAGCCTCATAAGCCTGCGAGCTAGCGTCGCACTTCAGGCCTAAAACAGTGGCGCACTCTTCATTGGAACTATTGGAACTAGCATGTGGTGGGTATAATACACAAGTACCGGAATATTTTCCATAATATAAAAAAGTACAACAAAGGTTAGTGCATGAAGGAGTAAATACATTATTCTAATTATGCCAATCACCATCGCTGTGGGGCACAAACCAAATAAATAAAAATAAAATAAATAAAAGTCCGTCACGCAGGGGCTGCGTAAACTAAGCAGATTTCCCACGTGAAGTTTCACAATAGAGAAATCCGCCTAATAACAACAGTAGTAGTAAGGAATATCTAAAAATATTCACAAGGGACGAATAGTTACCGAAACGGCCCGCACTAGCACTCGGCGGAGAGTCCCGAACATAGCCGACTCCTGCCGACCACACACATGCATACAAATGCAAATATCTCGGTTAATATTCAAGATACAGAATTAATGTAGAGAACAATATTTACAGTAAATTCAATTTGCAATAAGATTATAAGATTGATTCTATACAATTTTTCGATCCGACGCATAATAACAGAGATATTTCGAATTTTCAAAAATCCCCCCTCTAAACCCCCCCCTCCCACTGGTCCGATTTCAGCCATTAACGAACTTGATCTTTCTTTTTACGTACAACACTTAAATATGTAGTTTGGTAACGGTCAAACAAAAATTGCGTCCGCTAGAGCGTTAACAGACAAATATATACATATATATATATATATATATATATATATATATATATATATATATATATAATATATATATAATTGTATATAATTTTGAACGGACCTCATTTTCGTCATCTCCTGGGTAGGATCGATGGACATTTGAGGAAATTTTTCAAAACTCGCGTCATGAGTACGACCTCAATAGCTGATTTCCCTTAAGGGAAATAGGGAAATATGCTAAAAAGATATCAATTGGAATGAGCTTTTAACCCATTTTGTCGTAGTGAGAATTGAATAGGCAATCCCCATTTAAAGTCATTCAAAGCTATTCACTATATGTATGTGTGTAAGGCTAAAGGAAAGTGACGGGGAAAAACATTTAGCGTCAGAGAGGAAAAGGTGTAAGGCTAACTAGCGGGCAAAGAGTCCTAAAGGAGAAGAATCAGGAGAGTGGTTTATAGAATGAGGGGAAGCTTTGTAGACGGAACGGAGGCTGGCTTGTGTAGGTCTTGTAACCTTCTGTAATGCGGTCTACAAAGCTTGGACAGACCCCAATCCGTTCTCTCACTTTCCACAACAAACATATACCCCTCCATTAGGAAATCAGTACTTCACTTCAGTCTTTTTAGCAGATTTCCCTTAAGGGAAATCAGCTATTGAGGTCGTACTCATGACGCGAGTTTCGAAAAATTTCTTCAAATGTACATCGATCCTACCCAGGAGATGACGAAAATGAGGTCAGTTCAAAATTTTATATATATATATATCTATATATATATATATAATTCTATCTAGGTAATGACAAAGCGGTCCCTTCATATATATATATATATATATATATATATATATATATATATATATATATATATATATATATATATATATACTAGCTAAGTTACCCGGCGACGCCAGGGAATTCATTTGAGGCTAAACGATGATGGTAACTTTTTGGAAAGGCTTTACGTTGCTCAATATTTTGACATTTCCCCGTCACAGTATTTAGGGTTTTAAACCCGTCGTTGCTGTTGATTTGTTAATAATGAAATTATTTGTAATTGAAGACTTCCCTGTCATCAGTATTTTTATATTTCCCGTATCATGTAAATGTATTTTTTTATATAGTAACGTAATATAGCTTATAATCACGGAAGAATTAATGGTAAATTGCATATAGTTTTGATAAGTTCGATTCAATCGTTAATGCCCAATAAAATTCTTGGTTCCCGCATTAGTTTTTAGTGTATATCTCGTTTATACTTTGTTATACTACAGAAGTGAATATAACAAAAGTTACTCTACATAACTAAATAACAACTTTTATCCTGTGTATATTTACCGAAGAACCATTAGAAAACTAAATATCACTATTTTTAATTTCTGGCCTACTCTACAACCCCCACTCCTGCCCGTCCCTAGAAATATATATATATATATATATATATATATATATATATATATATATTTGTCTGTTAACGCTCTATCGTTACCAAACATGGAATTTAATCGTTTTATGTAAAAAGAAAGTTCAAGTTCGTTAATGGCTGAAATCGGACCAGTGGGAGGGCGGGTTTAGAGGGGGGATTTTCGGAAAATTCAAAATATCTCCGTTATTATGCGTCGAATCGAAAAATTGTATAGAGTCATTCTTTTTGCAAGTTAAATTTACTATAAATGTTGTTCTATACATTTATTCCGTATCTTGAATATTAACCGATATATTTGCATTTGTATTCTGCATTGGTCGGCAGGAGTGAGCTGTTTGGTACTTTCCGAAGAGAGCTCTGGCGGCCGTTTTCGTAACTATTCGTCTCTCGTGTATAAGTTTAGTGACCCCTTACTACTTACTACACTTGTTATTGGGCAGATTTCTCTATTGTAAAACTTCACGAGGGAAATCTGCTTAGTTTACGCAGCCCCTGCGTGACGGATTTTTTTTTTTATCCAGGGCTAATTCTCGAATGATGATGATCAGATGCTCGGGCTGGCTGATATGAAATTAAAAAAGGGAAATATTTAGCTTCACATCAGTTAAAATTAATTCATTTGAAAACTAAGTACGAGATCTCCATTCCTTTTCAAATGACAAAAAACAAAATGCTATAAAACAGGTTACGGGAGACCCCCCCCCCTCTAAGCCCTTCCCTTTCCTCCCATATCCCCTTAGTCTACGTTAATTAAAAGACGAGGTACACATACTACATATTGCAGCAGTCGAAACAATGAAACTTAAACATTCAAAAACTAGAAGTACGTTTCTTAACTCATACACACACACACACACACTCTCACACACACACACACACACACACACACACACACACACACACACACACAAACACACACACACACATATATATATATATAAAATTGTAACCTCTGTCTGTACATTGATTTTTTTCGCGAAATTTCACGATAACTTTTCGTTTCACATGTCATAGACACCATAACTGCATATAGTTTCTTTGGTGTCTGTTTGTTTGTTACCTTTTCACGCATAAACGGCTGAACCGAATTTTATGAAACTTGGTATGTATATTACTACTAATCCAACTTAGACTTTAGGCTATATAGTGGGGGTTATAAGGGAAGCCAATTAAAAAAGCGATATTTTGTTTCCTATTGGTTTTTCGGCAAATATGCACATAACAAGCGTTATTTCTTTTGTTATTTAGAGTAACTTTTGCTATATATACTTTCATCGTACACCGAAGTATAAATGAGTTATGCGGGAGTCAAGGATTTTATTTGGCACTAAAGACTCAACCGAACTAAACAAAACTTGGTATGTGAATTAGCAACTCCTACATGATAATAAGCTGTACCAATATTTCTAGGGGCGGGCAGGAGTGGGGGTTGTAGGGTAGGCCAGAAATTAAAAATAGTGATATTTAGTTTTCTAGTGGTTCTTCGGTAAATATACACAGGATAAAAGTTGTTTATTTAGTTATGCAGAGTAACTTTTGTTATATTCACTTCTGTAGTATAACAAAGTATAAACGAGATATACACTAAAAACTAATGCGGGAACCAAGAATTTTATTGGTCATTAACGATTCAATCGAACTTATCAAAACTATATGCAATTTACCATTAATTCTTCCATGATTTAAGCTATGTTACGTTACTATATAAAAAAATACATTCATATGAGACGGGAAATATAACAATGCTGATGACAGGGAAGTCTTCAATTACAAATAACTTCATTATTAACAAATCAACAACAACGACGGGTTTAAAACCCTAAATACTGTGACGGGGAAATGTCAAAATATTGAGCAAAGTAAAGCTTTTCCAAAAAGTTACCATCATCGTTTAGCCTCAAATGAATTCCCGGGCGTCGCCGGGTAACTTAGCTAGTATATATATATATATATATATATATATATATATATATATATATATATGAAGGGACCGCTTTGTCATTACCTAGATAGAATTAACGGTCATTTGTTGAAGTCTTTCGAAAGTCGCAACATGAGAACAACCTGAATAGCCGATTTCCCTTATGGAAAACCTGTTAATAACAAAACTACAAGGCCTCGTTACTACACTTGGTCTAACTCTATTTCACTGCATCGAAGAAGCCATATTCCAAAAGGAAAAATGACACATAAGATTTGCGTGGCACATTGAAAATTATAACTTTAAACTAAAAATTTTCAAGTTACACAATATTCAATGTAATAGCCTATACATAATTTAAGTGAAGTAATATTCTAAAACAGCATTCATAGTTTACATTCTGATTTTTTAAGGAAGAAACTCTAGATGGTCAATTAAAGTAACTGAGTATTGTAAAATGACGAATATTTATACCTTCAGATAAAATGTTATTATAAGTTTGAATAAATCCTAGTATTAAATTATGCCAGTAAAAGCCAATGCAAAAATAAATTGTCTATTTTAATCAAAAGAGGAGGTAAAAGACTAGATGTTACAACAGTCGTAAATATGAAATTACAACATTCTATGGCGACGTTTTTAAGTAGGGAAAACGTACAAACAATACTCCTAAATAAGTAATGGAGGGTTAAATCTCAGAACTGAAATTTTTGGCGACTACAATACATGTACTTCTTACAAGGAAATAAAAAAAAACAACTGTAAATGGGAATTCCTGAAGTGACACAAACTTAGATGCACCAAATAATTTTAATTTTTTAAATTAAAAAAAAAAAACAAGACAAAATCTCTTAATCCTACATACATTCAAACACCCAAACAAAAATGTTTTGTTGTATTAATAAATTCTGTTAAGCTCAACGCTAAAGAGCTCACCGACTGTGAAGCCTAGATAAACTAAAAAAAAATATTTGGCTCAATACAAATGTTTCAATTCAGAGCCCCATTGCTGAGTGTACTAATGTATGTTATAGTGTAAACGGAGAGGGATCTCCTTGTTTATTACAAATAGATATGTCAACTTCCATATGACAAAAGAGGAGATACAAGACCCAGAAAATTCAATCCAAAATAATTGAAACTGAGGATGAAGAATTGTAACAAAGTACCAGGATTTTAAAATTTGTGTAATAAGAAATTTTAGAAAATAATGAACCTTAGATTAGATTTCATGAAGACGGAGTGAGGGTATTGGATTAGGTCCTAATATTAAATAGTTGTAATAATGAAGTGAGGGAGGGGTGGGGGTGAGTAGGGGGTTGAGGGGGAAGGGAGTGGGGTGGGTGGGGCAGTTTGTTTTGGATTCTGGTGTTGGTCCGGTGGGGGAGTTAGCCTACGTGATTCTTTGTCAGGGCTCTCTGATTAGTTTATCCTACTGTATAGGGCCCCTCTACGTGACAGCCCTTTGTCCTGTCTCTCTTACTCCCCTCCCCACCCCTCATCCTCCCTCTCATCACTCCCCTTCCACTTCTATCTCTCCCCCTCCCTCTTCATCCCCTCTCCCCCTCTCTCTCTCTCTCTTTACTTCTCGCTCAAGCCTCTCTCTCACAACTCTCTCTTCTCTCCTCTCTTTCCTCTCTCTCTCCCCTCTCTCACTCTCATCTCGTCTCTCTCTCTTATCTCTCTCTCTCTCTCTCTACTCTCTCTCTCCTCTCCTCTCTCTTCTCCTCCTCCTCTCACTATCTCCTCTCGTCTCACTCCCATCTTCTCTTCCTCAAATCTCTCTCCTCTCTCCTCTCTCGTCTCTCTCCTCGTCTCTCCCCTCTCTCTTCCGTCTCTCGTCTCTGTCTCTCCAACTCTCTCCCATCTCCTCTCTCTCTCTCTCCCTCTCGTCCGTCCTCTCTCTCTTCTCCCTCTCTCTCTCTCCCCCTCTCTTCTCTCCGTCTCTCTCCATCTCTCATCTCTGCTCTCCTCCCCTCTCTTCTCTCACACATCACACTCTCTCTCTCCCCCTCCACTCTCACTCTCCCCACCTCTCTCTCTCACACACACTCTCTCTCCCCCTCCTCTCCTCAACTACCTCTCCTCCCCTCTCTCTCACTCCCTCCCCCCCACCACTCTCTCTCTCTCACTACTATCACTCCCCCCTCCCTCTCACACTTCCTCCGCCCCCCCTTTTCCCCCTCTCACTCCTATCTCCCCCTCCCTCTCACTATCTCACCCCTCCCTCCACTCCCTCCCCCCTCCCTCCACACTCTCCCCCTTTGTTCTCCTCACTCCCCCATCTCTCTCTCTCTCACTCTCTCCCCCCTCTCACTCACTCACTCCCCCCCCTCTCTCCCTCTCTCTCTCACTCCCTCCCCCCCTCCCTCTCACTCTCCCCCCCTCCCTCTCACTCTCTCCCCCTTTCTCTCACTCCCCCATCTCTCTCTCACTCTCCCCCCTCTCTCTCACTCACTCCCCCCCTCTCTCCCTCTCTCTCACACACACACACACACAATCTCTCTCTCACTCTCTCTCCCCCTCCCTCTCGTCTCTCTCACTACACACAAACACACACTCTCTCATCTCACCTCCTCTCCCCCCCCTCTCCCCTCTCACTCCCTCCCCCTTTTTCTCACTCCCCCATACTCTCTCAACTCTCTCCCCCCCTCCTCTCTCACTACCCACCCCCCCTCTCTCCCTCTTCCCTCTCACACACACAAACACACACTCTCTCTCTCACTCCCCTCCTCCCCCCTCCCTCTCACTCTCTCCCCCTATCTCTCACTTGCCCCCATCTCTCTCACTCACTCTCCCCCCTCTCCTCTCACATCCCGTTCCTCCCCCTCCCTCTCACTCTCTCCCCCTTTCTCTCACTCTCCCCCATCTCCTCTCATCACTCTCCCCCCTCTCTCACTATTCCCTCCCCCCCCCACCTCTCTACACTCTCTCTCCCCATATTCTCTCCACCCCCCCTCTCCTCTCCACTTCCCACTCCCTCCCCCTCTCTCTCACTCTCCACTCTCCCCTTTCCTCACTCTCCATCTCTTCACTCTCTCTCCCCCTCTCTCTCACTCCGCTCCCCCCCCCTCCCCTCTCACTCTCTCCCCCTTTCTCTCACTCCCCCAATCTCACTCTCACTCGACCTCTCCGCCCCCTCTCTCCACTCCTACCACCCTCTCTCTCACTCACACCCCTTTCTCTCACTCCCCCATCTCTCTCTCACTCTCCCCCCTCTCTCTCACTCCCTCCCTCCTCTGTCCCTCTCTCTTTTGGTTGTATCCCTGCTACGTAATATTGCATCATAATAATGGTTGAGACCGTATGCAATATTTTATCCATTTTATTAACTGCACCAGTTACGAGTTTCCATTTGCGAGAAATGTTTTTTCCTATTTAGCCAGTTCACTGAGAAATGTCAAGGGTTAACTGGGAAGAGACCCCCCCCCTTGTATTTAAGCCTTTACTAATGCATAAGAAGCAGCCGACTTTAAGTGCATTTTCTATTTTCCACCCAAGTTTATGGACATCCAGGATCAGACGCGTAATCTCCACGGGATCTCCTTGGGGTTATCCTACTATCTCTTGCAGCTATATATGCCACTCTTTGCCACTTTAAAAGGTAGCATTATTTTCTACATCAAGCCTAATGCTATTCTGGTTTGCCTTACCCCTAGGGTTAGATCATTTTTGGTCTATTTTGTGCTGGTTTTCAATGGTTCCAAATATATTCAATAGGGTGAGGAGGGTAAAACCGGGCAGTCGGGAGCAACCCGGGTACCTCTTTTTAGACGTTGTGTGTACTGCAGTTGCGCCGATAACGGTAAAACTGCAATCCACCTTCGAAGAAGCAGCTGCCATTAATCCAACTCCTTAGTCATGCTTGTTCTGTGTCAGTGACAACAATTATATTTTCGTGGATCCTGCTTATGGTTTTGGTAGAACGGGTTTTTGATTGTACAGCCCTCCTATTCAAAATTAGAATGCAGACATGTAGTTCTCTTAGTACAAGTTTTAATTACCTTTATTATAGCTCAAAGCAATTGTCTTTAGGGTTTGGCATGCTCGAATGGTTCCATATTTTATTTCACTTTTACGTGCGGGGTAAAACCGGGTATCAGCCAAGAGTCAAAACCGGGTACTATAATTTTTCCTACTTTTGTTAAATTATTTCACAGTAAAAGCATGTATAATGACAAAAAATATGATAAATATTGCAATTATAAATTTACTTTTTGAAATATGTAATTATTTTCAAACAGCTAAAAAGATTAATGTTGTCAGTTTTTTATTTTATTTTTTTGTATTTTTCCCAATGGTTCTGTAGCAAAAAATATTTATGTACGAGCACCACCAAATCTATCCTTACTTTCTGAGTCCAAGCCATTAGATATAAGAGCTGTAATGTTCTCGTAGGTCAGTTGAAATAATATTTGGTATTTAAGCTTGGAATGACGCGATGATTATTTAAACTATGACTCGTTTCATAATATATTGGCTTATTGTTAACGTCCGATGACCAAAATTTAGGGTATACTGAACGCTGAAAATAAAAACTGGAAAAAAAATCTAGGTTAGTATTCGAGATTGAAAATGTGTGCATATAACGACATTTATAGGGTATTACATTTTTATCGAGATTGGTTCAGTGAAAATCGTCGATCCGACTCAAAATAACGGATATATTTTGAATTTCCAGCACATGTGAAAACCCCCCTCCCACTGATCTGATTTCAGCCGCTAACTAACTTTTTTTTTTAGTATCATATAAAACGTTTATTTATCGAGTTTGATAATGATCAAACAAAAATATAAGTCAAACAGACATATATATATATATCGGCATCTTTGATCTAGGATCAATGAACATTTGAAGAAATTTTTCGAATTTCGCGTCATGAGTACAATAGCTGATTAACCTTAAGTAATCAAGAGAATCCTTAAGTATTTATCACATGCAAAACCATAATATCATTAATTGTTTTACTAACGCGTTTGTGTGAAGTACGTAATGTCATGAACACAGTGAGACCTACAAAAAACAAAGTCAGGTATTTTGCGTTTTTTACTCAAAAAGTAAAAAGTTCAATGGAGAAACAATATTTTGGTATTTTTTATTATTGATTATTAATTAACGGTCCACTTTTTAAGCAACTTAGGTCTAATTGGGACGGGTTTATTTCCCTACAGGTTACCACCCTTATTCTAGTCAGGGTGGGATTTTATGATCATATAATTTTAATTGAATTTCGTCACTAAATAATTTCCTTTGCCCAGGCGAGAATCGAACTCGCCATCTCTAAGGTTTACCATGTGAGATAAAGGTCCAAACGCTTTTACACTTCGCCATGGCTACAACCTGAGCCCCCTATTTGTTATTTAATCTTCAAAGAATGTACTTCATGATTTAACAGTTTACTGGTCACATGACATTAGTGAGAGTGGGGGTTTACTGAAGGCCCGAAACGAAAAAATACAAATATCTTGGTTAATAATCAAGATTTTGAAAAAAAACACATATAACAGCATGTATAGAACATATAATTTTCAATAAGATTTGTCTTAAAACGTTTTCGATCCGATCAAATTTTTGACATTCCCTCCTCTAAACCACCCCTCCCCTGTCTGATTTCAGCCGTTAACAAACTTTATCTTTCTTTTTTACATAAAACTTATAAATATCGAGTTTGATAAAGATCGATCAAGCAAAAATTACGACCACTAGAGCGTTACAGACAAAGATTACACATATAGATATATAGAATTGTGAACTGACCTCATTTTCGTCATCTCCCACGAAGAATCGATGGGCCCTTAACGAAAATCTGCTAATAGACAGGTACAGACAAGCGAGAGGGGCGTGGACGTGACATTCTGATAGAACTACGTTTTGTAAATGTTCCTTTTGAACGAAAGTAGGAGGAATGATGCTGTGAATTACAAGAAATCGTCCAAATACATGTTAAAGCTACGATGGTACTTCGGGGGCCGGATTTGCCTTAGGGTGGCTACGGGACGTCTAAAAAAATAGATACTGCACGTTAGGTTTATCATTCAACGAATGGTGTCTTAAAGAGATCGTGTGCAAGGGCATGTGATATCAAATCGTAAATAAATGTTAAAATATGCGAATTCAGGGAAAGTTCGTCAATGC